>JADBJO010004936.1:0-22500 GCA_016801955.1 Conus betulinus
CGTTAATTGTTACTTCTCCATACGGTTTTCGCTTTTTTTTTTTTTCCTTTATTCTATCTGAAACATCTTACCAACCCCCCCACCCCAGACGCCCGTAACACTCCTCCCCTCTCTGCTACGGTCCTATTGTTATCCCCCTCCTTTATCCTCTCTTGGTTTTCCTGTCCCGCCTGAATTCTCCACTCCCCAACCTGATACCGGACTTGCTCTTGTCCCTCCCTGTCCCCCCCCCCCTCCCCCCCTTCACACCCCCCCCCCCCCCCCCCCCCCTCTCCGCTATATTTTTAAACGCTACCTTCTTTAAAGGGAAGTTTTTGGCAGGAGCTTGCATAACACTGCGGCTTATCATGCCTTTTTTTTCTTCCTCGGTGTTCCTATATCCATTCCTCCCCCCCCCCCCCCCCTTCCCCTGCTCCCCTCCTAGGCGGGCTGCGTGAGTGAGTCCCCTCTTTCTTCGCGGCTCATCTGTTCCTTTATACTGCGTTTCTGTGCCAGTATGTATTAAGCTCCTTCCCTTTGTTGACACACACCCTGCTGTTTACTGTGCAAATTCAATAAAAGAGGAGTTCAGTGTCAGATGTTGGTGCCAATCGTGACTTTGTTTATCTGGACTTTCTGACACGCTGTTGCATGCTACCCTTCATGCCTCCGCTTTTTTTTTTTTTTTTTTTTTTTTAAATTTTTTTGTGGTCTGTCTGCTCCTTCACCTCAACTCCCCCTTCTTCCTCCCCCTCCGCCCGCCCCGCGCCTTGCCATTCCAAGGGTCCATTTTCTCTTTGTCTCTTCGCAAACGCACACATAGCACACGCGCACCACACACAAACACGTCACACACAACGACCCACACACACAACACACACCCACCCCACCCACGGACGCAACACACCACACACCAACTCGTCACCCATCACTCCACATGCCACAACACCACACACACCCACACACCACACACACACACACACACACACCGACACACACACATCACAAGACCTACAACAACACAGACTACACAACACACACACACACACACACCACACACACACACACACACACACACACCACACACACTCAAGAATCACACACACAACGCACGCCACACCCCACATCACACACACACATACACACACCAATACCACCTAACAAACACACACATCACACAACACACACTACACACACACCACACACCAACACACACACAACACACTCTCGCACACCCCACACCACATCCCACGGACACACACATACACACACACATACCACCTATACACACACACACACACACATCACACACCACCACCACACACACACACACAACACCACAACACACCCCCACAAACCGTACGAACGCATAAAAAAAACACTCACGCACCTTCAACAACGCTCACCACAACACACCAACACACCACAACACACACACACACACACACCGGGACCCGTATCACTCACACGCACATAGGTCTCCACTCACTCTCATCTCACTCCCTATCCTCTCTCTTTTTCACACACACACACACACAACTGTACACAGGTGGGGCGCTGGTTTACACACTACTCACACACAATTCTCCCTCTCTCTATTTTTCTCTCGTCTTCAGTCACACACAGACACCACCAGATACACACACACGCAACACACCCCCACACACACCCACACACACACACCAACACACACACAACACCACAAGCATATCCTCTCTCTTCTCTCTCCTCTACCTCTCCTCTCCACGCCTCTCCCCTCTCTCTCTCTCATCTCTCTCTCTCCTCTTGGCAATGACTTCCCAGCCTTAGCCATTCACCAGGAACTGCCTGCTGCGCCGCTCCTTCACGTCAGCTCACTATATACTCCCCCAGTGTGCCCGGAGTATCTTTCGTGTCTGTTTTTCATTGCACACGGTGAGGCCAGGGGGGGGAGGGGTGACGTGAGCCGTGTTGAGTGGGTAACGGGGGTTGCTGTGCGGTTCTCGTCATTGTCGACTCTGTCTGTGTCCGTGGTCATGATGGCGAGATGGGAAAACCTACCCGTTGCACGCTTGGGAGAATAACTGCTGCTTGTGTTTTTTACTGCAGGTGTGGCTTGTGGGGTTATTTACTTTTCCTGTTCTCCTCAGCGCGTCTGTTCTTCTCTCCCCCCTTTTCCTGTCCTCTAATCTTCTCTTCTGTCCTCTGTCCTGTCTCCTGTCTGTCTGTCTGCGGTCCCTCTCCTTCTCCATCTCTCCATCGCCTCTCTCTTCTTCTCGTCTCTCTCTCTCTCGCCCTCTCCTCTCTCCTCATCTCATCTCTCTCTCTCTCTCTTTCTCTCTTTGGGGTGTGTGTGTGTGTGTGTGTTGTGTGTGTGTGTGTGTGGTGAACTCTGATGTGTGTGTGCGCGTGCGTGCGTGTCGCATCGTGTGTGTGTGTTGTGTTGTGTGGTGTGTTTGTGTGTGTGTTGTGTGTGTGTGGATGTGTGTGCATTAGTAACAAGTGTACGCTTGCGAGCCGAGCTGTGCTGGTTTCGTACAGAAAGCTGACTCAATACGATGCAGGGGGGATGGCTCACTGTTTCAATTGGTTTCCTCTGAACTGCACACTAACAGTAGCTACGGAGTGTGACAAAGGCTTTAAAAAACCTGTGAAGAGCACGTTTTCGTTTCGTTTTTTAAGCTATCTCAAATTTTGCTAAGTCTTGTACGCCAATGCATTGTGAAAGCTTCCCTTACTTCCTTATATTCCAGAGCTTTGGAACTCTTGTGCTATAATTGCTGCCCCTTAGATAATTTTGCTTAAAATGCTGATTTTTCTGCCTGAAACTCCCCAACATGCAGTGTTATTATAGCGAACTTGTTTCGTTGCTTTCAACATGTCGATCACGGTTACTGGATTCGTTGACCTTTGACATTAGCCTACGACAATGCAGGGCGTTTGATGATATGTGCAACCGATTAAATAGCACTCCACAGCTGATAATGTGAGGAGCTGTACTAACTGTATGTTGATCGACATGAGTATCAGATTGTTACGTGAAAAGTGGTGTGTGTGTGTTGTGTGTGTGTGTGTGTGTGTGTGTGTGTGTGTGTGTTTCAAAAACCCTCAACCAGGGAACACCGAAGTCGAACAATGGAGCGATAGTGGCTGTGTAATAGTATCGTGCACACGACGAGCGTTTTTTTTTTTTTTTTTGTTTTTTTTTTTTTTTTTCCCGTCCTGTGAATACCAATTGCTGATCACCACCCGCCATATTGTCATGCATCAAACGAAAGGAGTTCATTAGGCAGAAAGTACAGGTAATCGATATTTGATGTGGCAGTGAACTGGGCCTCTTCTGTATTGTTCTTCCGGTCCGTTGTTTGCTCAACAACTGTGTGTGCGTTTTCTGTCGACTTAAACAGCTTGTTGTATTGTTGTGCATGGAATGAGCATTAGAAAGAAGACTCATTTAGACTTTCTGTTGTATACTTTTAGACTTTCTGTGTTCTATACTTTTTAGAGTTTATGTTCTAGACTTTAGACTTTCTGTTCTCTACACCAGTTTTCTCGCTGCTTTTTTCTGTAGAATTTTTGTGCAGGGGCAGTTTTCAACTTACATTGTGATGACTTGTGCTGTATGCACATGCCTGAGAGAAATGTTCATATAAAAATTAAACAGCTACTAATTAAATTCAAAGCAATATTGTTGAAATTTTAATAAAAAGAAAGTTGCTAAAACCGAAAAGTTTAAAACAAATTTACAACAGAAACCCCACCACAAACACAGTAGAACAACAGGAACAACAACAGCAGACCAGCAGCAGCAACCAACAACAACACAACAACAACAACAACAACAACAACAATTGTACCAAACCATTTGAACCAAGTTGTGTCCCAATCCGTGTGTTAAACATCACATGTATTGACACAGCGGGATCGACTGCAACAGCTGTGACAGTGGCTGTAATCTATCGCCAGTGTTAGCACGGAGTAGAGGGTATTCATCTTGAACCGGAGTGGACTGCCGGTCAGTGAACTAATTACTGTCGTCTTTACGCCGTGCAACAGCTGTTTACGTCTAAGTAGAATCTGACAAAAGGCTGGATGAACGACCACATTGGATATGCTGTTGTTCGTGTTAGCTGATACACACATTTTGTCTCATTCGGGATCTGACAGCGGCATCGGCCAGTACGAAGAACCCGGGGTGTGTGTGTGTGTGTGTGTGTGTGTGTGTGTGTGTGTGTTTGTGTGTGTGTGTGTGGTGTGTGTGTAGTGTGTGTGTGTGTGTGTGTGTGTGTGTGTGGTGTGTGTGGTGTTTTTTGCTTTACTGAGGAGCTGACGGTTGGTGAGCATGACTATGATAGAGAACATGGTGGGGGGGTGGGGGGGGGGGGTGTGTGTGCAGGTATTCCGTGTCGCTGTCAGTGGGAACCCAACAGAAACTTTTTGTGGTTAAAAGGACGAAAAAGGAACAGTTCCCCGATACAGAATAACGGCAACTCATAGAATTACAGTGTGAACGTTACGTATCTTCGCCGTTCGCTTGGCTGAGCTTGATTGCGTTAAATTGAAGGCCATCGTATTTCTTGTTGACCTGATTTATGTTGTCTCTCTCTCTCTGTCCGTGGGTTCGATCACGATACAGAATTACACTAGCTCAGAGATAATAGCCTACCGAGGTTATCGATCACGATAAACGAATGCACTAGCTTAGAGATATAGTATACAGAGGGTTGGGTAACGATAAACGAAGGCACTTAGCTTAGAGGATATAGTCTTAACAGAAGGTTTGGGTCACGATAAATGAATACTCTCGCTCAGAGATTATACAGAAGGTAAGTTACGTATTTCTAAATAGCTTTATTTTTTGTAGCTCGTGTGTGCCGTCTATTGAAAAGTATTTCTCTACTCCCTTGCTGGACTCTCATTTGCTCAGTGTCTTTCCTTGTCTTGATGGGTTTTTTTTTTTTTGGCGGTGGGCTGTCAGGCATCACACTTCAACCGTGTGAACAGCTCTAAACTGGTGAATAGCACACACTGGTCCCAACGCAGGGCACAGTGAACCGCGCTGGACTAGTCCCGCTGATGTCGCTGAAAGCTGTACCAGTAATAACGAGCGGTACTATGCCAAAGTCCAATCGGAGGGCACCCGGCCGTGCAACAGGGTTCCTGTTGCAGTGCCGCTGACTGGTGCAAGCCGGAGGGCAGGTAGTGACCAAGCACGAGCCAGCAGAGTGCCATGACAATGGCCAGTAAATTGGAAAGCAAAAGGAGATTCTTAATTGCTCCCCTTCACGTCCCTTGATTAGGGTTACAGTCAGTTGCTGGCTTCCTAAAGTACGAACATTTTACCGAGTACACGAAGTACAAAACGACACGAAGCAGGCAAAACCTCACTGGGTTGTTTTTAACCTCACTGACCAGTATAGAAACCCAAACCTTCCTTTCACATATATTGAATAGTAGTTAAATGAACACGTTGTTCTCAAGACGAAGAACCAAAGTTAAAAAATTAATTAATGCCGTTCCACGGTTCGATTTGAGGATGTAATGACACGATTTAAAACCATAGTATGGGCTGGGGGTGTGGGGGGGTACTGTAGACAATCAGGCTTCAAGTTAGATGATAATTATTATGCATAGTCCAGCCAATGAACCTCTTCTGTACAAAGGCCAGGCTGAACATTTGTCCATAGATAGATAACTGGACTTTTCTGTAATATAACCATCCTTAATCAGTAGTATAACCAAACCAGGCTGACAAGCCAGCAAAACATAAGCAGGCTAATCATCTGTTTACATTAGCGAAGATGAACTTTTGTACGTAGCCTAGGTTGAATCACTGTGTACAAGCCAGGTTGACCTGTGTACCTAGCCAGGTTAAGCGTCCCCACACACATGAGCCTAGGGTGAACCTCTGTACACAGCCAGGTTGAACCTCTGTACACAAGACAGGTATGAACCTCTGTACACAGACAGGGTTGAACCTCTGTAAACAGAACCGGTTGACCCTCTGTACCACAGCCAGGTGAACCTCTGTACATCAGCCCAGGTTGAACCTCTGTACATAGCCAGGTTGTGAACACCTCTGTACATAGCCAGGTTGAACTCTATATAACACAGACAGGAACCTTGAACCTCTTGTATCACAGCCACGGGTGTGACCTCTGTATCCAGCACAGGACCTCCGATGAACCTCTGTACATAGGACAGGTTGTACCTCAGTACATCAGGGCACCCAGGCAGGTTGCACCTATGTACATAGCCAGGTTCGAACCTCTGTGTACATAGCCAGGCTTGAAACCTCTGTACATAGGTTGCAACTCTATACATAGGGCAGGGTTGAACCTCAGACATAGCCAGGTTAATCTCCTGTACATTAGCAGGTGGAACCTTTGTACCTAGCCAAGTGGGAACCTTTGTACATAGCCAGTTGAACCTCTGTACATAAGGCAAGGTGAGCCTTTTGACAGATGGCTAGTCGAACGTCTGTACCCTGATACCCCACCCATGTAGCCAGGAAGACCTCTGTACCCTTACCAGGATAGGCAGCTGTAACTAGCCAGGATAGACCTGTACCTAGCAGGGTGGGATAGAACATGCTGGAACCCGTACCCAGCCGACTAGACCTCCTGTACTCAGGCCAGGTTTAACATCTGTACCCTAGCCAGGGTTGAACTTGCATCTATGTACCTAGCCAGGTTGAACCTCTGACCTAGCCAGGTTGCAGCTCTATTAGCTATGATACCTAGCCAGGTAAGGGTCTTGTACATAACAAACCTAGTGTTAAACCTCGTCTGTTACCTAGCCAGGCTGAGCCTCTGAACCTAGCCCAGGTTAGACATACTGTACACATCCAGGCTAGACTTCTGTTCATAGCCAGGTTTAGACCTCTGTACATAAGCCAGGTTAGAATCTCTCGTTCATAGCCAGGTTAGCCCTCTTACACAGCCATTGCTAGACCTCTGTTTCATAGCCAGGTTAGACCTCTGTCCCTAACTAGGTTAGAGCTCTCTCTATATAGCGCAGGTTAGACCTGGTGGCCATAGCCAGGGCTAGACCTCTTGTACTTGCATATAGCCCCCAAGTTGAACAATCTGTATATAGCAGGTGACACCTCTGGACATAGCCAGGTTAGGCCTCTGTACTAGCCAGGTTTACACCTCTGTCGTAGCCTCGGTGTTAGCTCTGCTATGGACACAATCAAGGTTAAAAACCTCTGTACGAGGATCGTTTGTGTAGAAACCATGGCAGAGCATCTATGTATTATGCCGGGCTGGATCTATGAACATATTTTCATATCTAACCACAAATAAAAAGATCTAATTGAACGTGTTTTATAAACAGGCCAGGCGTAACGTGCCGTACTCCACCCATTTTGCTGACATTGGTTACATCTCCAGTTGGGACGGCTAGTACACAAGGCAGGGTTGAATCTTCTGTACAACAACATGTTGACCTGCTGGCTGTGTCTTTTTGCCAGTTTGAAGCACTGCAATCAAAGGCCAGTTGGAATCTCCTCCTGTGCCACAAACACGTTGAAGATGAGGAATTGTGCCAGTTTGAAGCCACTGCACAAAGCCAGGTTGTCATCTCCTGTAAACAAGCACGTTGAAGCTATGAGTACTTTGCCAGTTTGAAAGCACTGCCACAAGTGCCTATGTTGAATCTCTTGTACAATCACACGCTTGCAAGCGTGTAATTACCTGTGACCAGATTTGAAGCACTGCCACAACAGCCAGTTGAATCTCGTGTAAACAACACGTGTTGATCTGAGTTACGTCTGTTGACAGTTTGAAGCACTGCACAAAGCCTGCAGGTTGAATCTGTCTGTAACCCAACAACGTTGAAGTGAAGCTCGGTACTTTGTGTCCAGTTTGATACGCACTGCACAAAGCCCAGTTGAATCTCTGTACACAACTACGTTGAAGCTGTGGTACTTGTGTCCAGTTTTGATCAGCCCATGCACAAAGCCAGGTTGAATCTTCTGTAAAACAAACGTTTGAAGGCTGAGTACTTTGCCATTGTTTGAAGCACTGCGTCAAGCCAGGTTGAATCTCTGTGTAACAAAACGTTGAAGCTGTGAGCTACCCCCCCCCTCGGTTTTTTTTTTGTCCCATTTTTGAGAATGCACTGCACAACAGTCCATGTTTTGAATCTCTGGTGAGGAAAAAACACGTTGAAGCTGGTGTACTTTTGCCAGTTTGAAGCACTTGCACAAAGACAGTGAAGTAAATCGCCTGTATAGAGTTCATGCATGGGCGACCACCTCAGACACACCTCTCTAAACTACTATCCTCAGTGCCAAAAGTCATCCCCGTTCTCGTTCTTCTACGGCCGACTGGCGCTTGTGTTAATACCTACTGCTACTGTTTGCTGAACTGCTGCTGCTGCTTACTGCTCATCCTCACCATTCCATCCTCCTCGCTGCCTCCTACTCTTTCCTTCTCCTCCTCCTACCTACCTTCCTCCTTCTTCTTCTTCTTCTGTTTTTTCCTCCATCTCCTTCTCCCCAAACTCCTCCCTCCTTCCATCCCTATTTTCCTTCCTTCCGCCTCCTCATCTCGTTTTCTCAAATTCTCCACCTCCTCTTCTTCTGTCCTCCTCTCCTCCTCCTCTTCTCCTTCACCCTTTTTCTATCGTTCCTCTCCCCTCCTAGGTCTTCCTCTCCTACCTCCTCCTGGTTGAACCATCCCAAACCCCCAACGACAGGCAGATGGCGTTTCTGGCAGGGCAGATCCAGACGATATGCAGACGATGATGAGTGCCGGAGCCGGAGACGCTGACTACAGCCAGACCACCACTGGGCTCCGCGTCATGTTCCCGGGACTGCCGGGCGAGGGTGTTTTGGGTTCGGCAGGAGGGGCGGCCTGTGCTGGCCAGGGGCCAGAAGTGGCTGGACAAGAGCTGGACGGCAGGAGGCCATGAGAGTTGCTTTCTTTGTGATCTTGTATCAGGGACCAGGCTGTATCCACTCGGAGAGATCCGACGTGGGAGTGATGTGTGTGAGTTTGTGTGATTTTGTTTGTAAATTTGTTTGTTATGTATGATGTTGTGAGTGTCATGTAGTGAGGTGAGAGAGAGAGAGAGGAGACTGCAGAGAGGAGAGGTTTTTTGTGTGTTGTGGTGGAGTGTTTTTGAGTTTATGTTTGTTGACTGTTTGTTCGAGTAGATGTTGTTTGTTTTTTTGTTCGAGATTGTGGTGTGGTGTGGTGTGTAGTAGGGAGCGGATTTGTGGGTGGAGAGAGAGTGGGATTTTTATTGTTTGTGGAGATGGTTGTGAGATGTTGGTTTTTGGAGAGAGAGAGAGATTCGTAAGGAGAGGGTCCCGGCGGATGTTCTTCTGGGAGAGGAAGGGGGAGCGGAAGGAGGGGGAGGAGAGAGAGGCCTGTGCTGGCTCAGGGGCCATGGAGAGAGTGGATGGAGACAAGAGAGCTTGAAGACTGCAGGAGGGCCATTGAGAGCATGGGACGATGAGACAGGGATCAGGCTCCAACCTCTTGGAGGTAGACCTGACGGGTTGGAGTGAGGGGAGGTGGAGTGAAGGAGTGAGGGACGGTGAGAGAGGAGAGAGAGAGAGTGAGAGTACGGAGAGGATAGAGGGAGAGCGGGGGGGAGAGAGCGGAGGAGTGGAGAGGGACTTGTGAGTGTTGAGAGAGAGAGGAGAGAGGGAATTGTGTGTTAGTGTTATTGTGTGTGTGTGGTGTTGTGTGTGTGTGTGGTGTGTGTGTGTGTGTGTGGTTTGTGTGGTGTGTGTGTCATGTGTGTGTGTGTGTTGATGTGGTGGTGTTGTGTGGCTGTGTGTGTGTGTGGGGGTTTGGTTGATGTGTGCTGTGTGAGTGTGGAGTGGAGGGAGAGAGAGAGATTGAGTAGAGAGAGAGAGAGAGAGAGAGAGAGAGAGAGAGAGAGAGAGAGAATGGCCCAAGAATAAGAATGCCGGGAGTGGGGGTGGGAGGTAGGAGTGGTAGGGGGTAGTGAGGATTCGAAAATGAGTGCACGTGGGCCTGACCTGGGAGATTTTACTGTACACAAAGGGAGGCCAAAATCTTCAAGGTCAACACAAACAGCACTGAGCCAGCTAGTTCTGGCAGTTCTGAGGAACATCTGGAGCTCACCACGGAACTGTAGCACAGACCAAGGTCAGTGTGGTGAAACACCACCATTAAACCTGTTCTCTGGCAGAAAGCAGAGTCGCTGAGGGACGACTGTGATCCAAGTAGGAAGAACGTGCAGGCCTTCGTCAGGTCATACTAACTAAGAAGACTCTTCAAGGTCCTCCGATCCAGCACCTCCAGTGGCAGAAATCTGCGGCACCAAATCAGTCCCCAGGACAATGGAATTAGCAGATAATCTGAGTCAACCACAGGGGACAATGGAATAGCACAGATCTGTGGCACTGAGTCAATCACAAGACAATAGAGGATGAAATTTCGACAGACGTTCAGAATGGGCATGTCCCCTACATACTCTACACAAAGCTAGAACAATCATCATCATACAGGCCCTTCCCTGGATCCTCCAAGGAAAGAGGAGATGGAGACGATAAAAAGTCTGCCCCCAATCTGTTGTAGCTGATATCCAGAACTCCACTTTCAGTAGGTTTCTAGCCTAGCTCACCACACAGGGGTTCCTTTCCAAGAGGTCGCCCACACCACGAAAGACGCCCAGGGGGTGTGGTCTTTGAACAGAAATCGTTCGTCCTGAAAAATTCAAAGAATAACCCAACACACACGACAGAACTATATACAATTGATCTCATATGATCGCATCTGTTAACATTCATAATGGGTGAGACTAAGCCAGTTCTAACATTTCTGCTTAGTGTTCCCCAGATTTGAAAAAAAAGGTTAAAAAACATCACAAAGATAGCTGTGCCATTTGAGTAAATAGACACAGGCGAATGAACAGCACGCACCCATTCTGGACAGTATGTACATAGTCATTACCTATTTGCCATTGGCTTGATATACATTTGCAGCCTAGAAGAGAAGAATGTGTGGAAACTTTTCAAGAGCAAAGACTGGTGAATGGCGACAAAGCATAGAAAATTAGTGAAGGCAGCTCTTTTTTTGTCTAGAGTCGCGTTGAAAAATATGACAGAATGGAGGAAATATCTCGCACATAATTCCCAACAAGTGTAGATGCGCGCGCGCGCGGGTGCCCGCGCGCGTACACACACCACACACACGCACGCACACACACACACACACACACACACACACACACACACACACACACACACACACACACACACACACACACACACACACACACACACACACTCACACACATATTGCATGATGTCCCTTTAAGGCACCCCAACCAAAAAGGCGGTCTGTGTCTGGAGCCCTGGAGAAGAAATTCCCAGCCATGCATGGCGGGTGATTGTGCCTCACCACAGAGTAGCAGACAAAGACAAAGACAAAAAATCAGCAACATGTTATACATGCCCCGCCACCTCTCCTCCAAAATGTATGGCAGCCCAAAGCCATGTAGAAAAGTCATATCGTGATGGGATATTGATCTGATTTTCGATCGATTGTGTCTGGTTGAATTGGGTCATCGGAGGAGATCGGCCCCAATCATGGGCTGCCCATCAAAATCCCCATTCTTACCAACATTGACACGACAGTATTTGATTACTCTATGGAACCAATACCAATCCCAAACGTTCAACATAGGAGCAAAACGCTACGACGTTGATTGGTCTGGCTTTTGTTCATTTTAGGAGTTCAGAGAGAAGCCTCAACTGTTCACTGATGGAGTGACTCGGTACGACATCGGCCAGGGGTGCTGCAGGCACTTGCTGGTTCCTGTCCACGGCTGCCAGCATCGCCGCCAACGCTGAGCAGCTGAAAATGGTAGGTCCTGGAACACAGACAGTGGTGGTTTGTAACACATGGTGGCATGGACCAACACAGACAGGGGTGGTTCGTAACACATGGTGATATGGGCCAACACAGACAGGGGTGGTTTGTAACACATGGTGACATGGACCATCACAGACAAATAAGAGGGACCTAGGCTTTTTTGATGCCGAAGGGAATTTGAATCGAAATGGGAAGTCGTAAACAGTTAGTAAACATTGAAATGGCCAGTGTGAACACAAGCATTAAAATGGTTAAGTGTAAACTAAGAATCTAACAGTTGCTCTCATGATGAAACTGGTACATGCAAATTGTTTTATTTGTAATGCTGCTTGCCACACCCATACCCTAGCGCACATGCAGGCAAGAGACAAGAAAAATAAGGACCCCAAAGACGTTCCCCCCCCCCCCAAAAATGAGGACCCCCCCCCCCCCCCCCCCCCACCCAAATATGAACGTTCAAATCTCTCCCATAAGTCTGAGTTTATAGACACCAGATGGCGTCAACATGACCTGAAATGTACCGACACAAATTAACCTTTATTTGACATTGTAATCTGTGTGACAATGGTCAAGATCAGTCTTAAAACCATACCATTTTGTTGGCTTGTAGTCAGTACGTCTTCTACTAAGGGATGGAAGAGAGGTTAGGTGGGGAGTGGACTGAGCTCCTGATATCACATGCACTACCAGGGCGTGTTAACCATTGTGCGCCTGTCTCGCCCGTCACCCCTCAGTCTGTGGTCTTTGGGGCAGGTGTTTCCCGACGACGCTACAAGGTGGGCACAGAGGATTATGACGGGGTGTTCCACTGTCGCTTCTGGAGGTTTCGGCAGTGGGAGGACGTCTACATCGATGACTGCCTGCCATCATCATAACAACAACACGCAGATCTGGGGAGCACGCTCGGCCACCGACAAGGACGAGTTCTGGGTGTCCCTTCTGGAGAAAGCTTTCGCCAGGTATGTGTTCTGTGAGCTACTGCTGGAGGCAGCTTTTGCCAGGTAACTGTTCTGAGTGTTCCTGCCGGGAAAAAAAGAGCTGTGTGCAGTACATACATGGTTTTGTATCTGTGCGGAGAAATACTTTGACAGACAGATACTCGGAGTGTCCTGATCAGAGAAATCCTTTGTCAGATATGTCTTTTAAGGTGACCCTGGTTGAGAAATTCTTTATGTTCCGGCTGTCCCTGGTTGAGAAATACTTTATGTTTCTGGCTGTCCCTGGTTTGAGAAAACTTTACTGGTTTTATGTTCTTGGTGTCCCTGGTTGAGAAATACTTTATGTTTATGTTCTGTTTTGGGTGTCCTGGTTGTTGAGAAACACTTTATGTTCTGGCTGTCCCTGGTTGAGAAATACTTTATGTTCTGGGTGTCCCTGGTTGAGAAATACTTTATGTTCTGGTGTGTCCTTGGTTTGAGAAATACTTTATGTTCTGGCTGTCCCGCTGTCTCTGGTTGAGAAATACTTTATGTTCTGGGGTGTCCCTGGTTGAGAAATACTTTTTATGTTCTGGGTGTCCCTGGTTGAGAAATACTTTATGTTCTGGGTGTCCCTGGTTGAGAAATACTTTATGTTTATGTTTCTGGTTGTCGCTGGGTGGTTGAGAAACACTTTATGTTCTGCGTGTCTCTGGTTGAAAAATACTTTATGTTCTGGGTGTCCCTGGTTGAGAAATACTTTATGTTCTGGGTGTCCTGGTTGAGAAACACTTTATGTTCTGGGTGTCCCTGGTTGAGAAACACTTTATGTTCTGGGTGTCTCTGGTTGAAACATACTTTATGTTCTGGGTGTCCCTGGTTGAGAAATACTTTATGTTGAAATGGTCTGGTGTCTCTGGTTGAAACATACTTTATGTTCTGGGTGGTCCCTGGTTGAGAAATACTTTATGTTCTGGTTGTGCTTGGTTGAGAAATACTTTATGTTCTGGTTGTGTTTGGTTGAGAAATACTTTATGTTCTGGGTGTGCATGGTTGAGAAACACTTTATGTTCTGGGTGTCCCTGGTTGAGAAAAAACTTTATGTTCTGGGTGTGCATGGTTGAGAAACACTTTATGTTCTGGGTGTACCTGGTTGAGAAATACTTTATGTTCTTGGTGTCCCTGGTTGAGAAATACTTTATGTTCTGGTTGTCCCTGGTTGAGAAACACTTTTATGTTCTGGGTGTCCCTGGTTGAGAATAGTTTATGTTCTGGTTGTGCTTGGTTGGTTGAGAAATACTTTATGTTCTGTGGTTTGAGAAATACTTTATGTTCTGGGTGTGCATGGTTGAGAAACACTTTATGTTCTGGGTGTGCCTGGTTGAGAAATACGTTATGTTTGTTCTGGGCGTCCCTGGTTTAGAAATAGTTATGTTCTGGGTGTCTGTGCTTGGGTGCCCTGCAGGAGAAATTATTTGTGCTCTGAGCGTCTCTGGATGAAAAACATTCTTTGTGTTCTGGGTGTTCCTGCTAAAGTGTCCCTGGAGGAGAAATTCTTTGTGTTCTGGTGTCCTGCTGAAGTGTCACTGGAGGAGGAGAAATTCTTTGTGTTTCTGGGTGTCCCTGGAGGAGAAATTCTTTGTGTCTTGGGTGTTCTGCTGGAATGTCCCTGGAGGAGAAAATCTTTGTGTTCCGGGTTTTCCTGCTGAAGTGTTCTGGAGGAGAAATTTTATGTTTGGGTGTCCTGCTGGAGTGTGCCCCTGGAGAATAAATTTTTTGTGGTCTGGGTGTCCCTGGAGGGGAATCCCCTTGCGTTCTGTATGTCCTGCTAGAGTGTTCCTGGAGGAGAAATTCTTTGTGCTCTGGGGTGTCCCTTGCTGGAGTGTCCCTGGAAGAGACCTTCTTTGTGTTCTGGGTGTCCTATTGAAGTGTCCCTAGAGGAAAAATTCTTTTGTTTTTTGTGTGTCCCTGCTGGAGTGTGCCTGTAGGAGAAATTCTTTGTGTTCTGGTGTTCCTGCTGGAGTCTACCTGCTGGGAAAATCCGTTGTCAATGCATGTGCAGAGTATCTCTGCTGGAGGAATTGTTTGGCACGTACGTGCTTTGGGTGTTCTTGACGCAGGAATCCTTTGTCAGGTACATTTATCAATATCTCTTCTGCAATGGAATGATAGTCTCGCTGCTGCTGCCTTTTCTAGGTGTCTGTGCTTGAAGAATCATTTGCTGGGAACGTGATCTGGGTGCCCTTGCTGAAGAAAGTCTTTGGCAGGGTTCATTTTGTAGGGTCCGTGCTGGAAAACAGTTCCTTCCAGGTACGTTGTCTGTGTGTGCCTGTTTGAGAAAGCCTGTGGCAGGTACTTAGCGGCTGGCATGGCGTGGGTGGAGGGGTAGAGGAAGCGACCGTGGGTACAAAAAGTCAAAGTCATGTGGGTCAACAAATCGAGCGGGAAAGAAGCTGCAAAGCAGTGAAAATAGTGTGAGATGTATGATTTCTGAATCGATTGAGCATTGTCATTCCTGTCACTAACATTTGTTTTAGAAAACAAAACAGCGAACAAAAGGATTTTGAATGCATACAGTCTCAACAAAACAGCAAACAAAAGGATCTTGAATGCATACAGTCTCCTGCCGCCCCGAGTGAGCTGTTCCCGTCTGTTGCTGTCAGGCATCACGGCAGTTACAACGCTGTGTACGGGGGACAGCCTGGGGACGCCTATCTGGCGCTGACTGGAGGAGTGGCGGAACGGATCGATTTCGAGAAAAAGGAAAGCCTCCTCCGCCCAGGTGTACAGTCGGATCCGCAACGCCATCAAGTATGGCGCCTTCGTCACCTGTGCCGTCCCTGTGAGTGCATGGATTGCTCGCTCTGATTGTTCTTGTCGTGTTGACCCCATAGTCAGTAGGTCAGACCTGTGAGTGCATGGATTGCTCGCTCTGATTGTTCTTATCGTGTGACCCCATTGAATAGGTCAGACCTGTGAGTGCATGGATTTGTTCTTGTCGTGTTGACCCCATAGTCAGTAGGTCAGACCTGTGAGTTGACCCCATGGATTGCTCGCATGGATCTGCTCGCTCTGATTCTTTCTCGTGTGACCCCCCATAGGTCAGACCTGTGAGTGTGGAGACGCTCTGAGTGCATAATCAATAGGTCAGACCTGATTGCCTTCTTATCGTGGAGTGAGCAATGCTCGCTCTGATTGTTCTTGTCGTGTTTGACCCCCATAAACAATAGGTCAGACCTGTGAGTGCATGGATTGCTCGCTCTGATTCTTCTTATCGTGTTGACCCCATAGTCCGTAGGTCAGACCTGTGAGTGCATGGATTGATTGTTCTCGCTCTGATTGTTCTTCTGTCGTGCTGACCCCATAAACAGTAGGTCAGACCTGTGAGTGCATGGATTGCTCGCTCTGATTGTTCTTATCGTGCTGACCCCTAGATCAATAGGAGACCTGTGAGTGCATGGATTGCTCGCTCTGATTGTTCTTGACCCCATAATCAATAGGTCAGACCTGTGAGTGCATGGATTGCTCGCTCTGATTGTTCTTATCGTGTTGACCCCATAGTCAGTAGGTCAGACCTGTGAGTGCATGGATTGCTCGCTCTGATTGTTCTTATCGTGTTTGTCAATAGGTCAGACCTTGTGAGTGCATGGATTGCTCGCTCTGATTGTTCTTGTCGTGCTGACCCCATAACAATAGGTCAGACCGTGACATGGCTCGCTCTGATTCTTCTTATCGATTGCTCAGACCTGTGAGTGGATGGATTGCTCGCTCTGATTGTTCTTATCGTGTTGACCCCATAATCAATAGGTCAGACCTGTGAGTGCATGGATTGCTCGCTCTGATTGTTCTTATCGTGTTGACCCCATAGTCATAGGTCAGACCTGTGAGTGCATGGATTGCTCGCTCTGATTGTTCTTGTCGTGTTGACCCCATAAACAATAGGTCAGACCTGTGAGTGCATGGATTGCTCGCTCTGATTGTTCTTATCGTGTTGACCCCATAAACAATAGGTCAGACCTGTGAGTGCATGGATTGCTCGCTCTGATTGTTCTTATCGTGTTGACCCCATAGTCAGTAGGTCAGACCTGTGAGTGCATGGATTTGCTCGCTCTGATTGTTCTTGTCGTGTTGACCCCATAATCAATAGGTCAGACCTGTGAGTGCATGGATTGCTCGCTCTGATTGTCTTCTTATCGTGTTTGACCCATATTGCTCGCTCAATAGGTCAGACCTGTGAGTGCATGGATTGCTCGCTCTGATTGTTCTTATCGTGTTGACCCCATAATCAATAGGTCAGACCTGTGAGTGCATGGATTGCTCGCTCTGATTGTTCTTATCGTGCTTTGACCCCATAATCAATAGGTCAGACCTGTGAGTGCATGGATTGCTCGCTCTGATTGTTCTTATCGTGTGACCCCCATAAACAATAGGTCAGACCTGTGAGTGCATGGATTGCTCGCTCTGATTGTTCTTATCGTGCTGACCCCCCATAGGTCAGACCTGTAGGTCGCTCTGACCTGTGAGTGCATGTGAGGATTGCTCGCTCTGATTGTTCTTATCGTGCTGACCCCATAAATCAATAGGTCAGACCTGTGAGTGCATGGATTGCTCGCTCTGATTGTTCTTATCGTGTTGACCCCTAATCAATAGGTCAGACCTGTGAGTGCATGGATTGCTCGCTCTGATTCTTCTTATCGTGTTGACCCCATAATCAATAGGTCAGACCTGTGAGTGCATGGATTGCTCGCTCTGATTGTTCTTATCGTGTTGACCCCATAATCAATAGGTCAGACCTGTGAGTGCATGGATTGCTCGCTCTGATTGTTCTTGTCGTGTTGACCCCATAAACAATAGGGTCAGACCTGTGAGTGCATGGATTGCTCGCTCTGATTGTTCTTGTCGTGTTGACCCCATAATCAATAGGTCAGACCTGTGAGTGCATGGATTGCTCGCTCTGATTCTTCTTATCGTGTTGACCCCATAAACAATAGGTCAGACCTGTGAGTGCATGGATTGCTCGCTCTGATTCTTCTTATCGTGTTGACCCCATAATCAATAGGTCAGACCTGTGAGTGCATGGATTGCTCGCTCTGATTTCTTCTTATCGTGTTGACCCCATAACAATAGGTCAGACCTGTGAGTGCATGGATTGCTCGCTCTGATTGTTCTTATCGTGTTGACCCCATAGTCAATAGGTCAGTGAGTGCATGGATTGTGCTCTGATTGCTCGCAATAGGTCTGATGCTTCTTGCTCGCGTGATTGTTCTTATCCCCATAAACAATAGGGTCAGACCTGTGAGTGTGCATGGATTTGCTCGCTCTGATTCTTCTTATCGTGTTGACCCCATAAACAATAGGTCAGACCTGTGAGTGCATGGATTGCTCGCTGATTGGTTCTCGCTCAATGACCTG
Source organism: Conus betulinus (assembly GCA_016801955.1). Lineage (NCBI taxonomy): Eukaryota > Metazoa > Mollusca > Gastropoda > Neogastropoda > Conidae > Conus > Conus betulinus. The sequence goes on from JADBJO010004936.1 coordinate 18,149, forward strand.
TGAGTCATGGATTGCTCGCTCTGATTGTTCGTCCTGCTGACCCCATAAACAATAGGTCAGACCTGTGAGTGCATGGATTGCTCGCTCTGATTTCTTCTTATCGTCCTGACCCCATAAACAATAGGGTCAGACCTGTGAGTGTGCATGGATTGCTCGCTCTGACCCCATTCTTCTTATCGTCCTGACCCCATAAACAATAGGTCAGACCTGTGCATGGATTGTCGCTCTGATTCTTCTTATGGCTGACCGCTCGACCTGTGAGTGCTGATTGCTTCTTGATTCGTTCTGACCCCCTAAACCCATAAAATAGGTCAGACCTGTGAGTGCATGGATTGCTCGCATGATTCTTATCGTCCTGACCCCCATAAACAATAGGTCAGACCTGTGAGTGCATGGATTGCTCGCTCTGATTGTTCTTATCGTGTTGACCCCATAAACAATAGGTCAGACCTGTGAGTGCATGGATTGCTCGCTCTGATTGTTCTTATCGTGCTGACCCCATAAACAATAGGTCAGACCTGTGAGTGCATGGATTGCTAGTGATTGTTCTTATCGTCGTTGACCCCATAAACAATAGGTCAGACCTGTGAGTGCATTAGTGGCTCGCTCTGATTTGTTCTTATCGTGGTGACCATAAGTCAACTATTTGGTCTCTCGCCTGTTAACACGTGAAGTGATCAGTTTGATGTGTATGGTTACAGCACATGTGAACCCTCTATCATAAACAGCTCGGCCTTCTGAGTACATATGGACACGGTACTGGTACATGTAATAGGTCACTCTGTTTATCATATCGTGTAACATCTGTAGCAACTGATCCCACCTGTAAACACATCCAGTGGTCACTTCGATTCTATAACATTGCTTGACCCATGGCCTGTTGGTCTTACCTGTACATTCCTGTGGTGGTCACTGTGATATTCTTACATTGCATGATCTATAACCAATAGATATCTTTGTTAATACCTGTTGTGTGGCCACTCTGATTATGACACCCCCCTCCCCCCGTTTGAGCAGTTTGTAGCTGTAAAAGCCTGTTGTGGTCAATGGTAAATAATCACATGATTGTACGACTTCCCATAACGCATATGTCTCACGATTACCAAAAACGCTGAAGTGGTCAGACTGATTGATTATGTCATATGAATTTTAACGAAGAGAGACCTGTTGTGGTCATACATTTGATACTTCCCATAACGCTATGTCTCACCGCGTAAACGCATTTGATATTTCGAAGGGTGGTTTTTATGCCGTATGACCCATCGTCATTAGGTTTCGTTATAGATATCAAACGCCCAAACACTAAAATCATCAAGAATATGTCCATTCGTAATAGAACATATAGACTATGCATGGTGTGTAAGAGACTGGTAGGAAAAAAGGGCAAAAAACGAATAAAGAAAAAAAAAAAGGAGAGGACAAAAAGCTAGTAGTGGATTTTTTCTCTTTTTTTAAGATGAAAAGGACAGTGCAAAGCACCAAAAAATAAGTGGTGGTGGATTTCGGCCATTAAAGGAGGAAAAAAAAGTCACCGCCTTATGTGCTCCATTGATCCGGCCACTGATGCCGCAAAACACACACACACACACACACACACACAAGGTCTCGTTATGGCAAGAGTTAGACTATCATGGTGTAACCACTTGTATCTGTTTGTGTCTTTTTCTATTGTGCTCATTTCAATGGTGTGACTTGTGTTGTATTGTGGCTGTTTTTCGTGTGTGAGTGTGATAGCCTTTCAAAGCGTCTGTGATGTCGGTTGGGCTGTAAGACATAGAACTAGAAACCTAAACTTGAAACTCGTCTCAGCAATCGATATGTTCTTTGGTCACTAATATCTGTTCTTTTGTACAGAAGCAGTTGGTCGCACTTGTAAATGCTTGAACCGATCACTCTGATTTATCACATTGTATAACTGGTGACGTCAGGTAAATGCCTGAAGGGATCACTCTGATTTATCTCATTGTACACGTGTTGACGTCAGGGTAAATGCCTGAAGGGATCACTCTGATTTATCTCGTTGTACACGTGTTGACGTCAGGGTAAATGCATGAAGGGATCACTCTGATTTATCTCATTGTGCACGAGAGACACAGAAGAACAGCAGTGTTGTTTTTACCGTCTGCGCGCAGACACGTTTTGCGCTGTCTCACGTTTCCTGCGGTGACTGGGGCAATCAGCCCATGCCATTCCCTCCGGGTTTCCCGTACACCACGATACCCAAGCTTCTTGGGTTGCACACTTCGTGTCAGGAGCAGCTAACAACGTGTGTTAAGGGGTAGACTACCACGGGAGATAGTGTACTACTGCTGAGTCACTGAGGCGGAACAAACTGTGTCACTTGAATCTCTCAACGGAGAAGAGCGAAAAAGCAAATGGCTAAACTTAAACAAAACATTCCATCCCTAATTCGTGGTAATATCACTAATTACAGTGAAAAACACGGTTCAGATTCATGGATTCAGTCCCTGAGCTGGAAGAAGAGAGTGACAAACTAAAACAAAAAACTACGCGGCAATAAACGTCCTCCGCAGACAGTACAGCTCCCAGTGGAAAAGACTTGGTATCCGTGCTAACGTTGACCTGAACCATCAGCTTCGAAGTCATGAGCAGACAGCTTTCTCCCCACTGAGAACTGGCCATGACAGACGGGCTGACCCGCCCTGTTAGCATGCTGTGGTCGAAGAAGAAGCTTAATTGAGGACCCTGTGAGTAAGGCTTACCCCCCTCTCCCTCCTCCCAAAGGAAACCTCCACAACGCCACCCCCCACCCCCACCCCCAAAAGGCAGTGCCTACAACTTTTCCCACACTGAACAGTTTATTCACGAACGCACCGTGTGTTTGGATGGGGAAAAAGAAATCAAAACTGGTGTCGTCCCCACAAGGAGGGACAAAAGCGTAACTTTTGTGAACATGAGTCAAGATGAGCTGATGTTCAGGATTAGGATGCTTAAGGGGAAAGCGAAGAAGATGAAGAAGAGGATGAAGACGAATCAGAGGATGATCAAGGACCTGACAATGATGAAGAGAGTGCTCACCACAGCATTTAGTAGGTGATGGGGAAGAGTGGTGGAGCCCCTGTCTAATTCAGAATAGCCCGCTGTCTGCTATGTATTGTACCCTAAGTACGTAATCTCCAGAAACTGACGAAGAGATGAAAGGACATAGGTCCTTTTCCACCATCAAAGTAGGCTAAACAGGTCCGCCTTCAGTCACCTGACTTTGCAACTAACAGGCTGAACATGATTTTTTTTAGACAGTTTTAACCAGGTTTGTATCTGTAATATACAGTATTTCATAATCGGTTTCATATCAGAATGAAATGTAGTAACCAAGAATGAAATCAGACTGTTGTTATTGCGCAGTCGGTCATTTAGCAGAAGTACCTCTGAAACATGGGAATTCAGACTACTAAATCTCGATATCAGTCATTTAGCAGAAGCACCTCTGAAACATGGAAATTCAGACTACTAAATCTCGATTTCTAAAAAAAAAAAAAAAAAAAAAAAAAAAAAAAAAAAAAAAAAAAAAAAGGAAATGACTGTATTGCGAAAGAACATGGCAGCGCGAGGAATACAGATAAGGCAACAGAAGAGCATCGGGGAGTCATCAGCTCGATGCAGCCTGGCCCCATTAGACTGTAAGGAGTGCAGGGCTGAAACACTTGTCTAAGCGAAAGGCGGGGTGGGGGATGGTGGTGTGTGGTGTGTGTGTGTGTGTGTGTGTGTGTGTGTGTGTGTGTGTGTGTGTGTGTGTGTTGGGGGGGGGGGGGGGGGGGGGGCGTTCTCTCCTCTGAAGAACCGCTGTAACGTTCTCCCCAGAATTTCTTCCTGCTTAGGTGTTAGCAACATTTCTTTTTAGGTGCTAGCAACATTTCTTTTTAGGTGTTAGCAACATTTCTTTTTAGGTGTTAGCAACATTTCTTTTTAGGTGCTAGCAACATTTCTTTTTAGGTGTTAGCAACATTTCTTTTTAGGTGCTAGCAACATTTCTTTTTAGGTGCTAGCAACATTTCTTTTTAGGTGCTAGCAACATTTCTTTTTAGGTGTTAGCAACATTTCTTTTTAGGTGCTAGCAACATTTCTTTTTAGGTGTTAGCAACATTTCTTTTTAGGTGTTAGCAACATTTCTTTTTAGGTGCTAGCAACATTTCTTTTTAGGTGTCGCCAACATTCTCTTTACTTGTTAGGAACATTTCGTTTTAGGTGTTAGCAACATTTCTTGTTAGGTGTCGCCAACATTCTCTTTACCTGTTAGGGAACATGTCGTTTTAGGTGTTGACATAAGATGTTAACGTTTCTTTTAGGTGTCAGTAACGTTTTCATAAGATGTTAAGAACATTTTTTCTAGG
>JADBJO010004936.1:30000-40000 GCA_016801955.1 Conus betulinus
AACAAAACATTGAAAACAGTACAGACATTAACATGCACAATACTCCCCTTGTGAAGCCAAAGTGGTGAATGAAGTTGAAAGAGGGGCAGTGGGAGAGAGGGTGAGTAGTGTTCGAGGAAGAGCACGAGGAAAGAGGGTAGGGTAGAGTGAAGCGAGAGAGAGAGAGAAGAGAGAGAGAGAGAGAGAGAGAGAGAGAGAGAGAGAGAGAGAATGAAAGTAGAGGAAGAGTGGAGAGAGAGAGAGAAGAGGACAGGGAGGGGAAGGAGAATGAGAGGGGGGGGGGGGGGGGGGGGGTGTGTGATTGTGTGTAGTGGGTGTGTTGCATATGAAAGAAATGAACAAGAGAGAACACAATAAATGAAATACAATATGCACCAAAAAGCATTGTAAATGACAAGGGGACGGGGGAAGGGGGCTAAGGAGGGTAGGATGGAGAGGGAATGGAAAAGAAAAAATAATAATATCATAATAAAAGGAAATAGAAAAAAAAAAAAAAGACAGGAGACTGGGGAGCTAACCCTACTCAGAAACTCCTGGCAAAAGATATAGGCTCTCAAACGATCATCCCAGTAGGCGCTAGGCTCTATGGTCACGAAGAGGCCACTGATGCAGACCAACCATGCACAAAGGGGAAAGGGAATAATAGACCATTGTCCACCTGAATTGGCACAGAAAAAAAAAGGGGGAAAAAAATCACAAAGAATTGCTACGCTCTTTCATTGATACGAAGTCGTTGTGTCGTGCATTAAAGTGCGTTACTTCACACTTTGTTTTTGTGTGCTCTTTCTGCTTTTTCGTCGTGTTTCGGTAACGCTGCAGTTTGTTTCATTTGCCTTTGTTTGTTTGGATTTCTGTTGCTGTTCTTATTAGTCGCTTACTGTTGTTGCTGTTTGGAACATTAAAATAAGATGGCAGCTGATGATTTTTTGGTCATCACTATCATCATCACCTCATCATTATCATCGTCATCACCATCACTATGATGGTGATGATGATGATGATGATGATGATGATGATGATGATTGTTGCTGTTACTGTCGTTATTGCTGTTGATCTCATCATCATCAGTATTCTTCTTCTTCTTCTTCTTCTTCTTCTTCTTCTTCTCATCATCATTATTATTGTCATTGTTGTTGGCGTTGTTGTTGTTGTTGTTGTTGTTGTTGTTGTTATATTCAACTTCATTATGCATCCTTCTTATCATTTGTATGAATATCGTCATCACTGACCTTATTATTCAGGTCACTCAAAAATGTCCGAAATGTGTGCTAAGCTAGGAGTCAGAAACTGTATCACAAAATAAGAACATGACCAGGACACAAGAAGGACGAGGATGTTTCCCCAGCCACCAGGTCGCAAGCTAACGCAACGTTCATGTTCATAATGACAACAAAGAACATCAACAGATGAGACATGATATTCACGCTGTCGACAAGGGAAACAAAGGCTCACCGCATAAACAAGTACAATCAGCATTGCTCTTTTGAAAACTGGAGGTGTGACATTCTGTAGCGCTAACAGGAAAGGTCAATTCTTGTGATTCCAGAGTAGGTCATTGCAAAATTATCGTGTTGATATATGCCAGTGATGTGAATGTCCACGGTGTCAACAAGACGTAAATGTTGATATTTAAACAAACAAAACAAACAAAAGAAAAAAACAACAACAACAACAAAACAAACAAACAAACAAAAATAGAAGCCACGTAATAAACGTGTGGAGTCAGCGCCTGGCATACATTTTCACGATTTGAACAGACGACCTTTATTTTCGTGGTATCAACAAATGGCGACAATAATGGCAGAGTCAAACACGTGACGTTAACAGAGGCGGTTTTGTCTAGTGACATCAATGCTGACGGTGTCAAAAACTGAGGTTAATGTTGATGGTGTCAATAAATGACATTTATATTGTCATCTAGTTACGTTTAATTTTGATAGTCTCAACAAAGCACAAAGATATTGACAGTATCAGCAAGCAACGTTGATCTTGATGGCATTAGCAAATGACATAGTTGCTTTGGAAATCAACCAGTGACGTTGAAACTGACGGTGTCAACAGATTACGTCACCAACCTGTATGGAGAATGGCGCGATGAGACAGCTGCAGGACCTTATGAGAGACTGTCCAATCCACGTTATGCTTTCACTCTCTCTACGGCTGGTATGTAATGTAGGCTGTGTGAGCATGTGTGTGTGTGTGTGTGTGTGTGTGTGTGTGTGTGTGTGTGTATGCGCGTGCGCGTTCGCACGTGTATGTGCGTGTATGCTGCGTACGTGTGTGTGTGTGTGTGTGTGTGTGTGTGTGTGTGTGTGTGTGTGTGTGTGTGTGTGTGTGTGTGTGTGTGTGTGTAAACCATGCAGATTTTATGGACATTGAGGAAATCAAGGAAATGATTTTATGGAGTAAATACATGTGAGACAGCACGAGCAAAATGTCGCATCACAAATCTGCAAACAGTTCTGAAATTCTGTATAACGAGTATGCTTTCTTCATACATTGATTCAGCAGGTTCAAATAAGCATGCTTAGTTTTAAAATGCTTGCAATTAGGTTTCATTTACGAAGTGATTATTGATTAGAGTGATTCACGCACATTTTGTAACACGTGTAATTCATTCAGAAGTGTTGTATAGCACATTGCCTCATTCTGAAGTATTTAAGGAGCATGTGTTTAAATCAGAAGGGTTGTTTTACAACTTGGATTCTTTTTTAATCATTCAGTAGTATTGTTTCACAATTGTGTGTCATTTAGAGGTACTGTATTACAAGTCTTCTTCATTCAAGAGTATGGTAGATCTTGAGCGCGATTCATTCAGAATTATTTTATAACGAGTTGACTTCATTCAAGGGTATTGCAGAACAAGTGCTATTCGTTCAGATGCATTGCTGCGCAAGTGTAATTCTTTCAGAAGTATCGTGTAAGAAGGGTTCTTTTATCAGGATTTTTCATAATAAGAGGTACTTACACAGATGTAGTTTATAGGAAGCATTACTCATTCAGAAGAGTTTTTATTGTACGTGTGATTCATTTTTCAAAATTGTATTTGAATATATTTGACAGCAAGCCTGCGTCATGAAGAAACCTTGAATAGCATCTCTGCTTCCTTCATACGAATAGAAGACCAGTAGGCTAGTTCACTTAGTAGTGCTACAATGCAATCCTTTCAGAAGTAGTGTTATATTAAGTTTTCGTCATTTAGAAATATTGTTTGTATGGCTAATGCCCTTCAAATAGAAAATATCAAAATAAGTGTCTTGTCATTCAAACGTGTTTTATAACAGGCGTTCTTAATTCAGAGACTGAAGATGTCTGAGAGCTGGTGGTTGTAATATTTGGAGGGTTGAAGATTATTGACGACTGATGATTGTAATTTTCAGAATTTGAAAAATTCGGATCGTTAATGGTTGTAAGGATACAGAATGTTTAGATTTCAGGTGGTGGATGGTTGTCAAGTTTTAAAGTGTGAAGGTGTTTGTAAAGGTTCAGAGTCAGTGGAACTGTAATGATGGGTCATTGTGATGGTTGGAGGCTGGTTGTGAAGGTTCAGTCAGTGGAACTATAATGATGGGTCATTGTGATGGTTGGAGGCTGGTTGTGAAGGTTCAGTCAGTGGAGCTGTAATGATGGGTCATTTGTGATGGTTGGAGGCTGGATTGTAAAGGTTCAGTCAGTGGAGCTGTAATGATGGGTCATTGTGATGGTTGGAGGCTGGATTGTAAAGGTTTAGTCAGTGGAACTGTAATGATGGGCCATTGTAATGGATGGAGGCTGGTTGTGAAGGTTCAGAGTCAGTGGAGCTGTAATGATGGGTCATTGTGATATTTTGGAGGCTGGTTGTGAAGGTTAAGTCAGTGGATGTGTAATGATGGGTCATTTTGATTGTTTGGAGGCTGGTTTGTGAAGGTTCAGAGTCAGTGGAGCTGTAATGATGGGTCATTGTGATGGTTGGAGGCTGGTTGTAAAGGTTCGGTCAGTGGAGCTGTAATGATGGGTCATTGTGATGGTTGGAGGCTGGATTGTAAAGGTTCAGTCAGTGGAGCTGTAATGATGGGTCATTGTGATGGTTGGAGGCTGGTTGTAAAGGTTCGGTCAGTGGAGCTGTAATGATGGGGACATTGTGATGGTTTGAGGCTGGTTGTGAAGGTTAAGTCAGTGGAGCTGTAATGATGGGTCATTGTGATGGTTGGAGGCTGGTTGTGAAGGTTCAGTCAGTGGAACTGTAATGATGGGTCATTGTGATGGTTGGAGGCTGGATTGTAAAGGTTCAGTCAGTGGAGCTGTAATGATGGGTCATTGTGTGATGGTTGGAGGCTGGATTGTAAAGTTCAGAGTCAGTGGAGTTGTAATGATGGGTCATTGTGATGGTTGGAGGCTGGATTGTAAAGGTTTAGTCAGTGGAGCTGCAATGATGGGTCATTGTGATGGTTGGAGGCTGGATGTGAAGGTTCAGTCAGTGGAGCTGTAATGATGGGTCATCGTGATGGTTGGAGGCTGGATTGTAAAGGTTCAGTCAGTGGAGCTGTAATGATGGGTCATTGTGATGGTTGGAGACTGGATTGTAAAGGTTCAATCAGTGGAACTGTAATGATGGGTCATTGTGATGGTAGGAGGCTGGATTGTGAAGGTTCAGTCAGTAAAGGTGTTATGATGGGTCATTGTGATGGTTGGAGGCTGGTTGTGAAGGTTCAGAGTCAGTGGAGCTGTAATGATGGGTCATTGTGATGGTTGGAGGCTGGATTGTAAAGGTTCAGTCAGTGGAGCTGTAATGATGGGTCATTGGTATGGTTGGAGGCTGGTTGTGAAGGGTCAGTCAGTGGAGCTGTAATGATGGGTCATTGTGATGGTTGGAGGCTGGATTGTAAAGGTTCAGTCATTGGAGCTGTAATGATGGGTCATTGTGATGGTTTGGAGGCTGGATTGTAAAGGTTCAGTCAGTGGAGCTGTAATGATGGGTCATTGTGATGGTTGGAGGCTGGTTGTAAAGGTTCAGTCAGTGGAGCTGTAATGATGGGTCATTGTAATGGTTGGAGGCTGGTTGTGAAGGTTAAGTCAGTGGAGCTGTAATGATGGGGTCATTGTGATGGTTGGAGGCTGGTTGTAAAGGTTCAGTCAGTGGAGCTGTAATGATGGGTCATTTTAATGGTTGGAGGCTGGTTGTGAAGGTTAAGTCAGTGGAGCTGTAATGATGGGTCATTGTGATGGTTGGAAGCTGGTTGTAAAGGTGTAAGGTCAGTCAGTGGAGCTGTAATGATGGGTCATTGTGATGGTTGGAGGCTGGTTGTGAAGGTTCAGTCAGTGGAGCTGTAATGATGGGTCATTGTGATGGTTGGAGGCTGGTTGTGAAGGTTCAGTGTCAGTGCAGCTGTAATGACGGGACATTGTGATGGTTGGAGGCTGGATTGTAAAGGTTCAGTCAAGTGGAGCTGTAATGATGGGTCATTGTGATGGTTGGAGGCTGGTTGTGAAGGTTCAGTCAATGGAGCTGTAATGATGGGTCATTGTGATGTTTTGGAGGCTGGTTGTAAAGGTTCAGAGTCAGTGGAGCTGTAATGATGTGATGGGTCATTGTGATGGTTGGAGGCTGGATTGTAAGGGTTCAGTCAGTGGAGCTGTAATGATGGGTCATTGTGATGGTTGGAGGCTGGTTGTGAAGGTTCAGAGTCAGTGGAGCTGTAATGATGGGTCATTGTGATGGTTGGAGGCTGGGTTGTGAAGGTTCAGTCAGTGGAGCTGTAATGATGGGTCATTGTGATGGTTTGGAGGCTGGTTGTGAAGGTTAAGTCAGTGGAGCTGTAATGATGGGTCATTGTGATGGTTGGAGGCTGTAAAGGTTTGTAAATGATGGGTTCATTGTGATGGTTCATTGTGGAGCAGTGTAATGATGGGTCATTGTGATGGTTGGAGGCTGGATTGTAAAGGTTCAGTCAGTGGAGCTGTCAGTGGAGCTGTAATGAAGGGGTCATTGTGATGGTCATTGTGGAGGCTGGATTGTAAAGGTTCAGTCAGTGGAGCTGTAATGATGGGTCATTGTGATGGTTGGAGGCTGGTTGTGAAGGTTCAGTCAGTGGAGCTGTAATGATGGGTCATTGTGATGGTTGGAGGCTGGATTGTAAAGGTTCAGTCAGTGGAGCTGTAATGATGGGTCATTTTGATGGTTGGAGGCTGGATTGTAAAGGTTCAGTCAGTGGACAGTGGGCTGTAATGATGGGTCATTGTGATGGTTGGAGGCTGGTTGTGAAGGTTTCAGTCAGTGGAGCTGTAATGATGGGTCATTGTGATGGTTGGAGGCTGGTTGTAAGGTTCGGTTAGTGGAGCTGTAATGATGGGTCATTTGTGATGGTTGGAGGCTGGTTGTGAAGGTTCAGTCAGTGGAAGCTGTAATGGGTCATTGTGATGGTTGGAGGCTGGTTGTGAAGGTTCAGTCAGTGGAGCTGTAATGATGGGTCATTGTGATGGTTGGAGGCTGGATTGTAAAGGTTCAGTGTCAGTGGAGCTGTAATGATGGGTCATTGTGATGGTTGGAGGCTGGTTGTAAAGGTTCATCAGTGGAGCTGTAATGATGGGTCATTGTGATGGTTGGAGGCTGGTTGTGAAGGTTCAGTCAGTGGAGCTGTAATGATGGGTCATTGTGATGGTTGGAGGCTGGATTGTAAAGGGTCAGTCAGTGGAGCTGTAATGATGGGTCATTGTGATGGTTGGAGGCTGGATTGTAAAGGTTCAGGCAGTGGAGCTGTAATGATGGGTCATTGTGATGGTTGGAGGCTGGTTTTGAAGGTTCAGAGTCAGTGGAGCTATAATGATGGGTCATTGTGATGGTTGGAGGCTGGGATTGTAAAGGTTCAGTCAGTGGAGCTGTAATGATGGGTCGTTGTGATGGTTGGAGGCTGGGTTGTAAAGGTTAAGTCAGTGGAGCTGTAATGATGGGTCATTGTGATGGTTGGAGGCTAAAGGTTCAGTGTAGCTGTAAGGTTCATTGTCAGTGGAGCTGTCAATGAGCTGTAATGATGGGTCATTGTGATGGTTGGAGGCTGGTTAAAAGGTTAAGGTTCAGTCAGTGGAGCTGTAATGATGGGTCATTGTGATGGTTGGAGGGCTGGTTGTAAAGGTTCAGTCAGTGGAGCTGTAATGATGTAATGATGGGTCATTGTGATGGTTGGAGGCTGGTTGTGAAGGTTCAGTCAGTGGAGCTGTAATGATGGGTCATTGTGATGGTTGGAGGCTGGTTGTGAAGGTTCAGTGTCAGTGGAGCTGTAATGATGGGTCATTGTGATGGTTGGAGGCTGGATTGTAAAGGTTCAGTCAGTGGAGCTGTAATGATGGGTCATTGTGATGGGTGGAGGCTGGTTGTGAAGGTTCAGTCAGTGGAGCTGTTATGATGGGTCATTGTGATGGTTTGGAGGCTGGTTGTAAAGGTTCAGAGTCAGTGGAGCTGTAATGATGGGTCATTGTGATGGTTGGAGGCTGGATTGTAAAGGTTCAGTCAGTGGAGCTGTAATGATGGGTCATTGTGGTGGATGGAGGCTGGTTGTGAAGGTTCAGAGTCAGTGGAGCTGTAATGATGGGTCATTGTGATGGTTTGGAGGCTGGTTTGTGAAGGGTTAAGTCAGTGGAGCTGTAATGATGGGTCATTGTTATGGTTTGGAGGCTGGTTGTTAAGGTTCAGTGTCAGTGCAGCTGTAATGATGGGTCATTGTGATGGTTGGAGGCTGGATTGTAAAGGTTCAGTCAGTGGAGCTGTAATGATGGGTCATTGTGATGGTTGGAGGCTGGTTGTAAAAGTTCGGTCAGTGGAGCTGTAATGATGGGTCATTGTGATGGTTGGAGGCTGGTTGTGAAGGTTCAGTCAGTGGACTGTAATGATGGGTCAGTGTGATGGTTGGAGGCTGGATTGTAAAGATTCAGTCAGTGGACCTGTAATGATGGGTCATTGTGATGGTTGGAGGCTGGATTGTAAAGGTTCAGTCAGTGGAGCTGTAATGATGGGTCATTGTGATGGTTGGAGTTTGGATTGTAAAGGTTCAGTCAGTGGAACTGTAATGATGGGTCATTGTGATGGTTGGAGGCTGGTTGTAAAGGTTCAGAGTCTGTGGAACTGTAATGATGGGTCATTGGTGATGGTTGGAAGCTGGTTGTGAAGGGTTCAGAGTCAGTGGAGCTGTAATGATGGGTCATTGTGATGGTTGGAGGCTGGTTGTTAAGGTTCAGTCAGTGGAGCTGTTATTATGGGTCATTGTGATGGTTGGAGGCTGGTTGTTAAGGTTCAGTCAGTGGAGCTGTAATGATGGGTCTTTGTGATGGTTGGAGGCTGGTTGTAAAGGTTCAGTCAGTGGAGCTGTAATGATGGGTCATTGTGATGGTTGGAGGCTGGATTGTAAAGGTTCAGTCAGTGGAGCTGTAATGATGGGTCATTGTGATGGTTGGAGGCTGGTTGCAAAGATTCAGTCAGTGGAGCTGTAATGATGGGTCATTGTGATGGTTGGAGGCTGGATTGTAAAGGTTCAGTCAGTGGAGCTGTAATGATGGGTCATGGTGATGGTTGGAGGCTGGTTGTAATGGTTCAGTCAGTGGAGCTGTAATGATGGGTCATGTGATGGTTGGTTGGAGGCTGGGAGATTCTGACGGTTCGTGGTTGCACATTTTCAGAGGGTTGACACTTATGATGGTCGACCATTATGATATATCGGAATCTGAAGACATTGATATCGACCATTATGATATATCGGAATCTGAAGACATTGATATCGACCATTATGATATATCGGAATCTGAAGACATTGATATCGGATGGTTCTCATCGTTCAAATGCTGAAGACGTTTGATATTGGTTCGTTATGATATTTCAGATAATATAGATATTAAATATTTGTTCGTTATGATATTTCGGATGCTGATAGCATCTGACATTTGTTCGCTATGATATTTCACATACTGTAGACATCTACTATTTTGTTCATTATATTTCAGATGCTGACTACATCTGATATTTGTTCGTTATGGTATTTCAAATATTGACGATATCTGACATTTGTTCGTTATGATATTTCAGATGCCGAGAACCCTCTGGTGGTTCAGTTGATTCAGTGGAGGGAACACAGAAAAATGGACAATTTCTATGCCCGCTGGATGTGTCTACAAGGTATATTGATCTGCATTTAATGTACAAAGTATTCTTGTTGTAATAGTGCTCTACGCTTTGTCAATGAGGTATTATAAAACTAATGATTTGCAATTCACCAATGAGCTGAAAATACTGATAAGTTAGAGTTGGGTTGCATTATGCCCTCAAGGTACAACTATGCTGGCAATCTACTGATCGCTGACACATAACTTGATGTGTGCATTAGTCTTTGAATTTTGTCCATTCTCCCAGTAGAGAAGGAAAAGTCACACACAACAGAAACATGGGTTGATTCGTTCATTCGTGGATATATCTTCCTATCTCCTGTCTGCGGTTCTTTTCTTCTTTTTTATTTTTGTATCTTTCCTTCATCCGTGACTAATTTTCCCTCTACCCTCATCTGTCACCCATTGCTTCCTGCCTTCCTTCTCCCTCCTCTCTGCCTTCTTGGTTCTGCCAGAGTCTGGAAGCGTTCAGTGCCGTGGTGTGTTGCCAGGTGCTGAGTGATGACGGCCAGACGGTGGCTCTGGAACTGATGGGAGACAACACCAACATGTATCTCATGGCCACGCAGTGCTCCTACCGCCACACAAGGTCAGAACGAGGGGCAGGTCAGGTCAGATTTATTGATCGTTCAATCGATCGTATGAATTACGACAGACAGTATGTTGATACTTGTACTATGCTACAAATTAAAACGTCAAGAACCAGAGACATAGAATTCCCTGGTTTGTTTTTTCTTGGTGGCGTGTCTCTTTCACACCTAGAAGGTGAATGTGCACGTGCATCGTGCATGCCAGAGTCGCTGTTGTCGCTCGCTAGCTCAACGAGTTCCGAAATGGTTGAAATGTTCGTGATTTTCCTGGATTTTGCCTTCAG
>JADBJO010004936.1:72500-85000 GCA_016801955.1 Conus betulinus
ATCTATCTATCTGTGTATCTATCTATCTATCTATCTATCTATCTATCTATACTCTGTCTGGTATCTATCTTTATCTCTCAACATCTATTCGTCTATTTAATATCCATCTTTTCGTCACATACTGATTGTCTACTTTGTGTATTGAATGTTCTTAACTCTTCAGGCATCGATCTGGTATTCATCTAGCGTATCCTTCTGTCTTACTGGTATCCATAATCATGCTACAGTTATGTGTCTACCTGATATCTAAGTTTATCTGGCATGTTTATGCATTTATCTGTTGTAAATCTTTACCATTCTGAGTTACATTTGGCTGGTGTATTTCATTTTCTTGCACATCTATAAATCTGTCTGCTGTCTATCCTTATTCAACATATCTGTGTGTCTGATATTCATCCTTCTGTCATATCTATGTATCTATTGCACACCTATCTTTATTTCAATCTCTATGTCTTTTCTATCTTCTTTTTATGTCTGTCCATTCCTTAGAGTAGGTGACCTGTCTGTTTCTGTCTGTCTGCCTGTCAGTCTGTTCGAAAGCACATCACTTTGTTAACTCTGATCCGGTGTAATGTTATTGGTCCAGCCTGTCGGTTGTATGACTTTTCATCAGTACATGGGGGAGTTGGGAGCTGGGTCTTCTCGAGGTTTGGGTCGACATCTCGTTTAAGCTGGTGTGACTGGCTGTCTGACGGTAATAGCTGGGGTGAGAGGGCAGGGGGGGGGGGGGGGGGGGGGGGGGGTCGCGTCACTGCTGGTCGTTTGAAATGACTGACACAAGAAGATACAGCTCAGCCAGACAGCGGGTGGTGCTGGTCAGGTGAAGGATGGGAAGCTGGGGGAGACATCTCATCACCAAAGTGCTCTGTCTGGGCAGCGGCAGTAAGAAGGGTCGGAAAAGCAGTCAAAGTTGATCATATAGAGAGAGAGAGAGAGAGAGAGAGAGAGAGAGAGAGAGAGAGAGAGGGGGGGGGGGGGGGGGGGGGGTGGTGGGAGAGCAGTCAAGAAGAGCAGTTCAGAAAGGGGTGAAAGTTGGTTATTTTACAGGAGGAAAGTCGAGAAAGGGGCAAAAGTTGGTAACTTTATGGGAGGAAAGCTTAGCAAATAGTAAACGTTAGTCATACTATGGAGGAATGTGAGAAAGGGGTCAAAGTTGGTCATGCTATAGGAGGGCAGTTTATACAGTGGTGAATGTTGGGTATATTATAGGCAGGCGGCTTAGAAAGTGGTGAGCGTTGGGAGGGATGTTGAGACAAGGGTAAACGATGGTCATACTACAGGAGGGATGTTGAGACAGGGGTAAACGATGGTCATACTACAGGAGGGATGTAACGATGGTCATACTACAGGAGGGATGTTAAGACAGGGGTAAACGATGGTCATACTACAGGAGGGATGTTAAGACAAGGGTAAACATTTGGTCATACTACAGGAGGGATGTTAAGACAAGGGTAAACGTTGGTCATACTACAGGAGGGATGTTGAGACAGGGGGTAAACGTTGGTCACATGACAGCAGAGAAGTTGAGGAGGGGTAACATTTGGTCATTGTAAAAGAGGGAAGTTGAGGAAGAGGTAACATTTGATCATATAATAAAAAGGGAAGATAAGAAAGGGGTAAAAAGTTGGTCATAGTAAAAGAAGGGAAATTGAGGAAGAAGTAAAAATTGGTCATATATAAGAAGAAAGATAGGTAAGAGAGGGGTAAAAGTTGATCATATCGTAGGACGGAAGTTGAAGAAGGGGATAAAAGCTAGTTATTTTACAGGAAGGAAGTTAAGGAGAAAAGGTAAAAAAAAAATGTCATGTGACAGGAGCGAACCTGAGTAAAAGATTTCAGTGTTGGTCACACTGAGAGTTTAAGAACAAGACAAAGTTGGTCATATTGAGGGAAGAAAGAGGAGAACAGTGGTCATATTAAGGGAAGAAAGAGGAGAACAGTGGTCATATCAAGGGAAGAAAAGAGGAGAACAGTGGTCATATTAAGGGGAAAGAGGAGAACAGTGGTCATATTAATGAGAGAACAGTGGCCATATTAAGGGGGAAAGAGGAGAACAGTGGTCATATTAGGGGGGGGGGGGGGAAAGAGGAGAACAGTGGTCATCATATAAAAGAGGAAAGAGGAGAACATTGGTCATTTTAATGGGGGAAAGAGGAGAGAACAGGTGGTCATATTAAGGGGGAAAAGAGGAGAACAGTGGTCATATTAAGGGGGGAAAGAGGAGAACAGTGGTCATATTAAGGGGGAAAGAGGAGAACAGTGGTCATATTAAGGGGGGAAAGAGGAGAACAGTGGTCATATTAAGGGGGGAAAAGAGGAGACAGTGGTCATATTAAGGGGAGGAAAGAGGAGAACAGTGGTCATATTAAGGGGGAAAGAGGAGAACAGTGGTCATCATATTAAGGGGGAAAGAGTAGAACAGTGGTCATCATATTAAGGGGCGAAAGAGGAGAACAGTGGTCATGTTAAGGGGAGGAAAGAGGAGAACAGTGGTCATATTAAGGGAAGAAAGAGGGACAGTGGTCATATTAAGGGGAAAAAGAGGAGAACAGTGGTCATATTAAGGGAAGAGAGAGGAACAGTGGTCATATTAAGGGGGAAAGAGGAGAACAGTGGTCATATTAAGGGAAGAAAGAGGAGAACAGTGGTCATATTAAGGGGGGAAAGAGGAGAACAGTGGTCATATTAGGGAGGAAAGAGGAGGGAGGAAAGAGGAGAACAGTGGTCATATTAAGGGGGGAAAGAAGGAGAACAGTGGTCATATTAAGGGGGAAAAAGGAGAACAGTGGTCATATTAAGGGGGGGGGAAAGAGGAGAACAGTGGTCATATTAAGGGGGAAAAGGAGAACAGTGGTCATATTAAGGGGGAAAAAGAGGAGAACAGTGGCCATATTAAGGGGGGAAAGAGGAGAACAGTGGTCATATTAAGGGGGAAAGAGGAGAACAGTGGTCATCATTAAGGGGAAAGAGGAGAACAGTGGTCATCATATTAAGGGAAGAAAGAGGAGAACAGTGGTCATATTAAGGGAAGAAAGAGGAGAACAGTGGTCATATTAAGGGAAGAAAGAGGAGAACAGTGGTCATATTAAGGGAAGAAAGAGGAGAACAGTGGTCATATTAAGGGGGAAAGAGGAGAACAGTGGTCATCATATTAAGGGGGAAAGAGGAGAACAGTGGTCAATTAAGGGAAGAAAGAGGAGTGGTCATATTAACAGTGGTCATATTAAGGGGGAAAGAGGAGAACAGTGGTCATATTAAGGGGGGAAAGAGGAGAACATTGGTCATATTAAGGGGGGAAAGAGGAGAACATTGGTCATATTAAGGGAAGAAAGAGGAGAACAGTGGTCATATTAAGGGAGGAAAGAGGAGAACAGTGGTCATATTAAGGGAGGAAAGAGGAGAACAGTGGTCATATTAAGGGAGGAAAGAGGAGAGAACAGTGGTCATATTAAGGGAGGAAAGAGGAGAACAGTGGTCATATTAAGGGAGGAAAGAGGAGAGAACAGTGGTCATATTAAGGGGGAAAGAGGAGAACAGTGGTCATATTAAGGGGGGAAAGAGGAGAACAGTGGTCATATTAAGGGAGGAAAGAGGAGAACAGTGGTCATATTAAGGGGGGAAAGAGGAGAACAGTGGCCATATTAAGGGGGGAAAGATGAGAACAGTGGCCATATTAAGGGGGGAAAGATGAGAACAGTGGTCATATTCAGGGAGAAAGAGGAGAACAGTGGTCATATTAAGGGGGAAAGAGGAGAACAGTGGTCATCATATTAAGGGGGAAAGAGGAGAACAGTGGTCATCATATTAAGGGGGGAAAGAGAGAACACAGTGGTCAAAGTTTTGCCAGGAGAGAGCTTGGAAGAAGGCTTAACGTCGGGCGGTTTTTAGAGAGAGAGAGAAGGTGAGAGCGAGGTCACGGTTGTCTTCTTAAGGAAAGGGAGGTAAGAACAGGATCCAGGCCGGGCATGCACTATGGAGGGTTTTCCTAGGATATCTCTCAGGTATACTCTACGAAGGGATTACCATAGGTGTCTCCGAGAAGGATTTTCCTGGAGTATCGCATCAAATTTATCCTGTGAAGGAATTTCCTTGGCATCTCCTCAGGTATGCCTGGTAGAGAAGGAACATGTAGAAAAAGAAGGGATAAGTTACTGCCAAGGACACAGACAAAACAAAGTACAGGACAAAACACTAAAAAAAAATAAATAAAAAAAAAAAACATAGAAAGAGAGGGGGGTAGTTACCACCAAGAACCGTTTTTTCAGAGGTACTTCTGAGATATACCCTATGACGTTTTATCACTGATATCTGTTAAGATGTAAATTAGTGTGTCTTCTCAAGTAGGCCCTTTGGCGGGTTTGCGTTCTATGTCTTTTTCTCCATCTTTTGTTTTATCATATATTTGCACGTTTTATGTCTTTTTTTCTCTCTCTATCTTTTTGCTTCTTATATAATGTCCACATTCTATGTTTTTCTCTCTATCTTTTGTTTCTCTCATAATGTCTGTCTATTTTTTTTTTTCATAATGTTCACGTTCTACGTCTTTCTCTCGTCTTTTGTTTTGTTTATAACGTTCATGTTCTATGTGTTTCTCTGCATCTTTTGCTCTTTTTTATGTTCACGTTCTATGTCTTTTTTCACCATGTTTGTTCCTGTTTTTTTTTTTTTTTTTTTTTTTTTAAAGGATGGTCACGTACGTTCTATGTCTTCTTCTCCATTTTTTTTTTTTTTTTTTTTTTTTTTTTTTTGCTTTGTAAATAATGTCCATGTTCTATGTCTTTTTCTCTATCTTGTGTTTCTTTTAAATGTTCACGTTCTATGTCTTTTTCTCCGTTTTTTCCCCCTAATGTTCACGCTCTTTGTCTTTCTCTCCAACTATAATGTTCACGTTCTACGTCTTTTTCTCTCCATCTTAAAAAAAAAAATTTTTTTTCACGTTTCTATGTCTTTCTTTTCGTCTTTTATTTCTTTCATAATATTCACGTTCTCTCTGACCTTTTTCTCCATCTGCTGTTTCTTTTATAATGTTCACGTTTTATGTCTTTCTCTCTATCTTTTGTTTATCTCATAATGTTCACGTTCCATATCTTTCTCTCCATCACCTATTCTTTTATATTGTACACATTCTATTTTTTTCTCTCTCCTGTTCACGTTCTATGTCTCTTTTCTTTATTTTTATTTCTTTTATAATATTCATGTTCTATGTCTTTCTATCTTTTGTTTATTTTATAATGTCCACATATTATATCTTTCTGTCTATCGCTTGTTTCTCTTACAATGTCCCTGTTCTATGTCTTTATCTCTATCTTTTGGTTCTTTTACAATGCTCATGTTCTGTTTCTTTCTCTCTATCTTTTGGTTCTCTCATAATGTCCGTGTTCTATGTCTTTCTTTCTATCGTTTGTTTCTCTCATAATGTCCATGTCCATTGTGGGAAAGGGAGGGAGGAGAGAGGACAGATAGTGCGTTTTAGAATTTTTTTTTTTTTTTTTGTCTATTTTTCCCTACGTCACTCCCTCATCTTTTCCCGTCATCTCTCTCTCTCTCTCTCTCTCTCTCTCTCTCTCTCTCTCTCTCTCTCTCTCTCTCTCTCTCTCTAGCTCTTGTTCTGTTATTTTCGCCTGTCTGCCTGTCTGTCCGTCCGTCCTTCCCTTTACCATCTCTCTCCTCTCTCTCTCTCTCTCTCTCTCTCCTCTCTCTCTCTCTCTCTCTTCACTCTCTCTCTCTCTCTCTCTCTCTTTCTCTCCCCTCTCTCTCTCACTCTCACTCTCTCTTCCTCTCTCATACCCCCCTCTCTCTCCCCTCTCTTTTTCTCTCTCTTTGTCTCTCTCTCTCTCTCTCTCTCTTTCTCTCTCTCTCTCTCTCTCTCTCTCTCTCTCTCTCTCTCTAAAATAACTCGCTTTGCTAATTTTCTCTTCTGATTTTTTTGCTTCTGTTTTCTTTCTCCCCATTTAGTGTGTGTTTGTACATTTACTTCTATTTCAGCTCTTTTTCCTGTGTGTAGCAGTGTGTGTGTGTGTGTGGTGTGTGTGGTGTGTGTGTGTGTGTGTGTGTGGTGTGTGTGTGTGCGCGATTGTGCGTGCATGCTTGTGTGTGTGTGTGTGTGTGTGTGTGTGTGTGTGTGTGTGTGTGTGTTTTGTGTTTGTGTTGTGTGTGTGTGTGTGTGGTGTGTGTGTGTGTGTGTGTGTGTGTGTGTGTGTGTGTGTGTGACTGCACGTGTTAAAATTTTCAACGAGATTGAAATTAACGACCTTTAGAAACCAGTCAAGAGCTTGAATACATAATGTTCACTGGAACGTATAGTTTTCAACATTTAATTGCGATGAAACAGTATCTTTCAACCATTTCTTTCTTCTTTTTTTTTTTTTTTACAAATATTAACAAGGTTCTGCCAAGTTTATTTTGGGATTTGAAATTATGTGTCTGTCTGCATTTGTTCCCCTCCACCTTTCTGTCTGTCTGTCTGTCTGGACTGTCTGTCTGTCTGTCTGTCTGTCTGTCTCTCTCTCTCTCTCTCTTCTCTCTCTCTCTCTCTCTCTCT
Organism: Conus betulinus; assembly: GCA_016801955.1. NCBI lineage: Eukaryota > Metazoa > Mollusca > Gastropoda > Neogastropoda > Conidae > Conus > Conus betulinus. The sequence continues at coordinate 79,042 of JADBJO010004936.1, forward strand.
CTCTCTCTCTCTCTGACATGTTGACAAGTGACAGTCGTGCCAATGACCGCTCTCCTTGTAAAACGAAACAGCTACATTCATTGATTTCATGGCCCTTTTCTTCGACATATCCAGCCATGAAGTCTGGGTTCAGCGACCAGCTGCCTTTTCAGGTTACCTCGCAAAGGATTTACTATTCCTTCTCAGCATGCCCACCGAAGGGTTTCCTAAGGGTATCCTCCAGGTGTACCATATGAAGCCTTCGTTATGGGTATCTCCTTTTTTTTTTTTTTTTTTTTTTTTTTTTTGAACATTTTTAATTGTTTCTTTTTTAACATAGACAGTACACAAACATTCATGCACCAGCAAATTTGACAGGGTACATCATACACAAATACAGACAGTGTTGATCCGTGGCAGTAATTCTAAAAAAAAAAAAAAAAAAAAAAAAAAAAAAAGCATCGGCAGGTTAATCAAAAAAGGGGTAGATACATTGCCCATTGAGCCAGACAGTTTTTCTGAGACATATATCAATACGACAGACATATTTTTCAATTTCATATCTTCTTTTCAGATATGAAATATACTGAATGAATTGAGGCTGTTTACCTTCACATTTGCATTTGTAGATAAAATATTTAGCTAACAACAGGATTAAGTCAAAAACCTTGTCAGCTCTGTAATGGTTATCGCAATTAAATAAAACTATGTTTTCTGTTAGCGATATGTTTGAGTTGTTACATTTTTCATTATCGAATTTTGAAATGTTCTCCAGAAATGTTTTGTCCTTGCACAGGTCCAGAAGATGTGTCTTATCGTTTCTTTCTCGTTGTGACAGAACGAGCATTTGTCTGAATTGGTTATATTCATTTTCTGAAGAATAACATTTGTTCCCAAAATTCTATGAGTTACTCTGATTTGGAACCATTTCAGTTTCATATCTTTTATTTTTCCAATTTTCTGAAATGCTTTGAGCCAACAGACTTCAGTTCCTAGCCTTTCTACCCACTTTATTACAACACTTAGGCTCATTTGCATTTTCCATTAAGATGTCATAATAGTACCTTGCTCCTATAGGAGCTGTTTTGATTCTATTCAGTAATTGGTTAGAAAAATTTCGAGGCCCTGTGCGTCAAATTCAGTCCTATCTCTCTTGCGTATTTTCTCACAGCACATATGATTCATGGTAAGTAACAAAATTACTGAACACGCCATACTTTTTCTGTGAAAGATTGGAATGTGAAGAAGTTGCCATTGTCATCCAAAAGATTTCCTACAAAAAGTACATTATTTCTGATCCAGTTTTTATAATAAAACTGTTTTTTTTTCTCGATTTTAATATGATTGTTACAAAAAAACCGGTTCAGAACAAAAATCTTCTACAGTTTTGACATGTTTTACCTCTCCAAATTCTTTGTATGCTTTAAAAACATCTTTTCCAGAATGTGTTTACACAGCCGTGGTTCGGCAAATCGGACCCTATGTTTTCCATTATGTCATATTTGGATACTGAAGTCTGAGAAGTTCTTTCCATTTATGGTTACTGGATTGTATTTTACGAATCCACGTTAGTTTCAATGCGTTCAGATATTTTTTAATGTTGGGAATACCATACCCCCCCGAGCTGATGTTTTTAACAGACGTTTTTCTATTTATTCTATCTTTATTTTTATTCCATACAAATTAAACACTAATTTTTGAATTTCCTCACAAAGACGGTCAGGTGGATTTGGCAACAATATCCATAAATGAATAATTTTTGGTAGCACAAGCGACTTAAGAACTGCGACTCTACCAAGTGGTGTAATTGTGTTTTTTTAGCCAAGTTCTGTATAATAATTTTATTTCAGAGAACTTTTCCTCAAAATTCACAACTTCACATTCTTTCAAATCATTCGTGAACCAGACCCCTAAAATCTTAAAACGGTTTGGATTCCATTCCATCTTCAGGTGTGGTAAAAATTTCAGTGCTGAGTTCCGCATACTTCCAAGCCATACTGCTATCGTCTTTTCTGTGTTTAATACAAGCCCAGATACTCTTCCAAATTTTTCAATGGTTCTGATTGATTCTTCAAACGATTTTCTGTCTCCCTCTAAAGTAAGTTCAGTGTCATCTGCGTATTGTGATATTTTATGTTCAGTATTTCCAATTTTAATGCCTTGAATATTTTGGTTTCTTTTATCATGAGTGCTAACACTTCAACGCACATAACAAACAAGTATGGTGATATCGGGTCGCCCTGTCTACAACCTCTCTCAATGGCAAACCAGCTAGTTAGCCTGCCATTGACAGAAACTGTTGATTTAATGTTTTTATAAAAAGTTTTAATCCATCGACTGAAGTCAGGGCCTACACCAAATGCTGTTAAAACCTTAAACATGAATTGTAAGTCAACACTATCAAATGCTTTTCAAAGTCTAAGCATAGTAATAGCCCAGATTTTTCTAGTTTTAACAAGGTAATCCATGAGATCGTAGATAAGTCGAATGTTATCTCCTAAATATCGATTTGGTATAAAGCCACTCTGATCTCCACTTATGATTGAACTTAAAACATATTTTAATCTGTTAGAAATGCACGCAGATCCAATTTTTATACACTACATTCAAAAGCGATATTGGTCTCCAGTTTTTTATTTGGTCTTTGGGTTTATCCCCTTTCGGAAATGCATATGATGACCCCCTCCTTCTGGGTAGTGGATAGTTCCATTTTGTCAAACCCTTCGTTTAAAGATCTTGCGACATATGACCCTAACTGTAACCAAAAAAACTTAAAGAAACTCAGCTGTGAAACCGTCACTTCCAGGGCTTTTGTTGTTGTCCATATTTTTTAACGCATATCCAGCCTCTTCTAAAGTTATTTCCCCTCCAGAGTATTTCTGTCCTCTTCCGTTAAATTGTGGCAGTTGGTCGGTAAGGCTTGAGATTTCACACTGTTCTACAACTCTTTCCGAATATAAATTTTTGTAAAATGAGTTCACTGCCTCAGCAATGTCATTATCATTTGCGAACGTTGTACCGTCCCTTAATGTAAGTTTCGTTATATGTTTGCTTTACATAGTTCCTTTTTTCAAGGCTGCAGAAGTATTTTGTTTTTATTTTTTCCCCTTCGGCAACCCATCTTGCCCTTGAACGCAACAAGACACCTTCCATTCTTTTATGTCTTAAATTGACCAGTTCTTGTTGCAGTTTTCAAGAGCTGCTTTTTCTTCATCAGTATGTAAATCCTTTCTTTCAATTTGTTCTATATTTTTTTTCAAGTTCTTTTTCTCTTTTGAAAGCTTCACGTTTCTTCATTGTTGCGTAGGCAATAGTTTTCCCTCTAATCTTCATCAGCAGCGTATCCAAGAACAGCTGATCTGAGATAACAAACTGCAGATCAACTTTTGCTATATTTTCTATGGAATCACGACAATAAGGTAGGGCTGCGTACTCTTCAGTTACCTCTTTGATTACATTATTTATTTTTCTTCCACATATTTCATGTCTTTTAATAGGGAACTATTGAATTTCCACAGTAGACTTCTCTTCTCTTGTTGCCACATTGCAGAGTTAATAATATCAAGGAGTGATCAGATCGGTAGCCAGGTTGTATATCTGCTTCAGTAAAACTACTTAATATATCCGAAATCAGAAAATAGTCTAGTCTACTCTGCTGGAATGGCGTGTTCCTTCTCCATGTGTATCTCCTAAGCTCGGGATTCAGTTCCCGCCAAACATCTACGAGGTCCAGATTATCCATCATATCATCTATTTGTTCTTGCGCCTTTGGATTATTATTGTGTTTGTAGTTACAGCAGTCAAGAGTATAATTTCGGACAGAGTTCCAGTCTCCCGCAATGATTACTTTTGCAACCCCTGTATCTCGAATCTGTTTTTCTAACGTAATGGTATCTCCTCAGGTTTGCCTATGCAGGTTTTGTTTTAAATAGTGTCTCCTCAGGTTTGCCGTATGCGGGGTTTTTCCAATGGTGTGTCCTCATGTTTTGCCCTATGCAGTTTTTTCTAGGGGTATCTCCTCAGGTTTGCCCTATGCAGGGTTTTTCAATGCTGTCTCTTCAAGTTTGCCCTATGCAGGGTTTTCTAGGGGTGTCTCCTCAGGTTTGCCCCATGCAGGTTTTTTTTCTTCAATGGTGTGTCCTCAGATTTGCCCTAAGCAGGGTTTTCTAGGGGTGTCTCAAATCAGGTCTGTCCTATGCAGGTTTCTTCAGTGCTGTCTTCTCAGGTTTGCCCTATGCAGGTTTTTTTTTCAATGGTGTCTTGTCAGGTTTGCTCTATGCAGGGTTTTTCAATGCTGTCTTCTCAGTTTTGCCCTATGCAGGGTTTTTCAATGGTGTCTCCTCAGGTTTGCCCTATGCAAGTTTTTTTTCAATGGCGTCTGCTCAGTTTTGCCCTATGCAGGGTTTTTCAATGGTGTCTCCTCAGTTTGCCCTATGCAGGGGTTTTCAATGGTATCTCCTCAGCTTTGCCCAATGCATGGGTTTTCAATGGGGTCTCCTCAGTTTTTGCTCTATGCAGGGTTTTTTGGTGTCTCTTCAGGTTTGCCCTATGCAGGGTTTTTCAATGGTATCTCTTCAGGTTTGCCCTATGCAGGGGTTTTCAATGGTGTTTCTTCAGGCTTGCCCTATGCAGGGTTTTTCAACGGTGTGTCTCCTCAGGTTTGCCCTATGCAGGTTTCGTCAATGGTGTCCCCTCAAGTTTGCCCTATGCACGGTTTTCTACGGGTGTCTCCTCAGATTTGCATTATGCAGGGTTTTCCAGGGGGTGTCTTTTCAGTTATGCACTTTAAAGGGTTCAACATGCATTCTTCTCCGTGGAACTTGTTTTCAACGCTGACTTTTCAAACATGCCAGCTGTGATAAAACCACCTTTCCGTCAGTTGTCTGGCAAACTAGTAGACTAAACAAGACAAAACGAAAAGCAGCCTTGCTCTACAGTCACTCTCTTGTGTAGGATAACACGAAATCCACAAGAAAGCCACGTAATACTATATAGAGGAAAGCCATGTAACATCATATGAAAGACAGCGAAAAGCTGGCTACATGACTGAAATGCAAAAGCCGTGCAAAAGCTACGTGAAAACGGGGACAAAGCCCCATGGTTGTGAGGTGGAACTCAGGTGAAAAACAGGGCAAGAACCATGTGACAGCCATGTAAAACCCAGGTCAAAGTTCAGACAAAAGCATGTAAAAGTCACATGAAATGTGGATGAAAACCATAAAACAGAATGTAACAGGCAAAGTGAATAAATGTGAAAGTCCCGCAAGAAATAAAAGACAGGCAGAGAGAACCCCATTTCAACCATCCTACACACGACATCAAAGAAGTCATTGTCAGGTTTCTCTGGCAGTCCCTGAGCACCACATAGATCACACCATGCAAGAAGGCGTCCTCACTGCTGGGCTGGACAGTCTGCAGCACGGCGAAGTCAGGAGACCCCTGGAATAAGAGACAGGACCGGTATAATCGTGATTATTGACCCCTGATACTGAATATCACAGTGACCCACCTTTCTCCTTTACTTACTCCTCCTCCTCCCTCCCTCCCTCCTCCCTCCCTCCCTCCCTCCCTCTCTCTCTCTCTCTCTCTCTCTCTCTCTCTCTAAAATTGAAAACGAATTTCATTTCTTGTTTGAGTGTCTAAGGTGCTCACGCTTGCGAGAAAAAAAAGAAAAGAATTATCAAGATTTTATTCCTATCCAGATGGCGATTGTTTAGCTTATTTGATGCAATCTGAGAACATGACGCATCTTAGAAATTTTGCAATGTATATATTCTGGACATTGAAAACTAGATATGAACTTACGAACGTACACTAGATATATGAAGATGTGTTGTGATGGGTTTCAAACACAAACGAAAATATTTTTGATTATCTTGGTTTGTTTCCTTGAATTATGTCCCCTTGTAATTGTATGCTTGTATTTCTGGAAAGAAACTCCTTCCTTTTGCTAATGACCTGTATCCATTTTCATACTATT
>JADBJO010004936.1:92500-105000 GCA_016801955.1 Conus betulinus
GAGATGAGGTCTGGATATGGAGGAGATGAGGTCTGGATATGGAGGAGATGAGGACTGGATATGGAGGAGATGAGGTCTGGATATGGAGGATATGGGGGGGTGAGGTCTGGATATGGAGGGAGATGAGGTCTGGGTATGGAGAGATGAGGTCTGGATATGGAGGATGATATGGAGGAGATGGATGGATAGGAGGAGATGAGGTCCCTGGATATGGAGGAGATGAGATCTGGAGATGGCGGAGATGGAGATGAGATGTGGAGATGGAGGGGATGAGATATGGAGATGGAGGAGATGAGGTCTGGAGACGGAGATGGAGGAGATGGAGGATATGGAGGAGATGAGGTCTGGATATGGAGGAGATGAGGTCTGGATATGGAGGAGATGAGGAGATGGATATGGAGGAGATGAGGTCTGGATATGGGGGAGATGAGGTGGTGGATATGGAGGGATATGGATGAGATGAGGTCTGGATATGGAGGAGATGAGGTGTGGATATGGAGGAGGATATAGATGGATTAGATGAGGTCTGGATATGGAGGAGATGGTCTGGATATGGAGGATATGGAGGAGATGAGGTCTTAGATATGGAGGAGATGAGGTCTGGATATGGAGGATATGGAGGAGATGAGGTCTGGATATGGAGGATATGGAGGAGATGAGGTCTGGATATGGAGGAGATGAGGTTTGGATATATGGAGGATACGGAGGAGATGAGGTCTGGATATGGAGGAGATGAGGTCTGGATATGGAGGAGATGAGGTCTGGATATGGAGGAGGAGATGAGGTCTGGATAGGAGGATATGGAGGAGATGAGGTCTGGATATGGAGGAGATGAGAGTTCTGCATATGGAGGATATGGAGGAGATGAGGTCTGGAGATGGGGGGAGATGAGGTCTGGATATGGGGAGATGAGGTCTGGATATGGGGGGAGATGAGGTCTGGATATGGAGAAGATGAGGACTGGATATGGAGGAGATGAGGTCTGGATATGGAGGATATGGGGGAGATGAGGTCTGGATATGGAGGAGATGGATGAGATGAGGTCTGGATATGGGGGGAGATGAGGTCTGGATATGGAGGAGATGAGGTCTGGATATGGAGGAGATGGATGAGATGAGGTCTGGATATGGAGGAGATGAGGTCTGGATATGGAGGAGATGAGGTCTGGAGATGGGGAGATGATGAGGTCTGGATATAGAGGATATGGAGGAGATGAGGTCTGGATATGGAGGATATGGAGGAGATGAGGTCTGGATATGGAGGGATGGAGGAGATGAGGTCTGGATATGGAGGAGATGAGGTCTGGATATGGAGGAGATGAGGTCTGGAGATGAGGAGGATGGATGAGATCTGTCTGATATAGAGGATATGGAGGAGATGAGGTCTGGATATGGAGGATATGGAGGAGATGAGGTCTGGATATGGAGGAGATGAGGTCTGGATATGACGAAGATGAGGTCTGGATATGGAGAGGAGACGGATGAGATGAGGTCTGGATATGGAGGACATGGAGTAGATGAGGTCTGGATATGGAGGAGGATGGAGGAGATGAAATCTGGAGATGGAGGATAATGAGATGTGGAGATGGGGGAGATGAGGTCCTGAGATGGGGTCTGAGATGATGATTGGATATGGAGGACATGGAGTAGATCAGGACTGGATATGGAGGATATGGAGGAGTTGAGGTCTGGATATATGAGGAGATGAGGACTGGATATGGAGGAGATGAGGTCTGGATATGGAGGAGATGAGGTCTGGATATGGAGGATATGGAGGAGATGAGGTCTGGATATGGAGGAGATGAGGTCTGGAGATGGAGGAGATGAGGTCTGGATATGGAGATGAGATGAGGACTGGATATGGATGAGGTCTGGATATGGAGGAGATGGAGGTCTGGATATGGAGAATATGTCTGAGATGCGGTCTGGATATGGAGGAGATGATGAGGTCTGGAGATGGTGGAGATGAGGATGAGGTCTGGAAATGGAGGATATGGAGGAGATGATGTCTGGATATGGAGGAGATGAGGTCTGGATATGGAGGGATGATGGAGGAGATGAGGTCTGATATGGAGGATATGGCGGAGAATGAGGTCTGGATATGGAGGAGATGGAGGAGATGAGGTCTGGATATGGAGGAGATGAGGTCTGTGGATATGGAGGATGGAGAGATGAGGTCTGGATATGGAGGAGATGAGGTCTGGATATGGATGATATGGATGAGATGAGGTCTGGATATGGAGGAGATGAGGACTGGATATGGAGGATATGAGGATGAGGTCTGGATATGAGGTCTGGAGATGGGGGAGATGATGGGGACTGGAGATGGTGGAGATGAGGACTGGATATGGAGGAGATGAGGAGGTCTGGATATGGAGGAAATGAGGTCTGGATATGGAGGAGATGAGGTCTGGATATGGAGGAGATGAGGTCTGGATATGGAGGAGGTCTGGATATGGAGGCTGAGGGGAGGAGATGAGGACTGGATATGGAGGAGATGAGGAGATGGATATGGATGGATATGGAGGAGATGAGACTGGATATGGAGATATGGGGGAGATGAGGTCTGGATATGGAGGAGTCGATGTCTGGAGATGGTGGAGATGAGGACTGGATATGGAGGAGATGAGGACTGGATGATATGGAGGATATGGAGACTGGAGATGAGATGACTGGATATGGAGGAGATGAGGACTGGATATGGAGGAGATGAGGACTGGGTATGGAGGAGATGAGGTCTGGATATGGAGGATATGGAGGAGATGAGGTCTGGATATGGAGGAGATGATGTCTGGATATGGAGGAGATGGAGGAGATGAGGTCTGGATATGGAGGAGATGAGGTCTTGATATGGAGGAAGATGAGGTCTGGATATGGGGGAGATGAGGCCTGGATATAGAGGAGATGGAGGAGATTAGATCTGGAGATGGCGGAGATGGATGGGATGAGAGATGTGGAGATGGAGGGGATGAGATGATGGAGATGTAGGAGATGAGGTCTGGAGATGGAGGAGATGAGATCTGGATATGGAGGAGATGAGGACTGGATATGGAGGAGATGAGTTTGGATATGGAGGAGACGAGGTCTGGATATGGAGGAGATGAGGTCTGGATATGGAGGAGACGATGTCTGGATATGGAGGAGATGAGATCTGGATATGGAGGAGATGAGATCTGGATATGGAGGAGATGAGATCTGGATATGGAGGAGATGAGGTCTGGATATGGACGTCGCGAACATACTGCACTGAAGGGCAGCTGACTGGATATGGAACAGCTGTGAACTCTCTCTATCTCTCTCTCTCTCTCTCTCTCTCTCTCTCCTCTCTCTCTCTCTCTCAGCTCTCTCTCTCTCTCTCTCTCTCTCTCTCTCTCTCTCTCTCTCTCTCTCTCTCTCTCTCTCTCTCTCTCTTCCTTCAAGCAATCGTTTTAAGATACCTTTCTCCTGTCTTTGTTTACTTGTGCTTCTCTGTATCCTTACTTTCGTTCTTTAACGTTTAGTGGTGTGTTGCATGTGTGTGTGTGTGTGTGTGTGTGTGTGTGTGTGTGTGTGTGTGTGTGTGTGTGTTCGTGCGTGCGTGCGTGTGTGCGTGCGTGCGTGCGTGCGTGCGTGCGTGCGTGCGTGCGTGCGTGCGTGTGTGTGTGTGTGTGTGTGCATTATCTTTTTCTGTCCCTTGCTATTTTTCCATGCGCTTGTGGCTGTACGTGCGTCCGTTCACGCGCGTGTGCGCTTGTGAGGAGAATGGGATGAGTGGGGGAGGGGAGAGAAGGGGGTGTCTGTACGTGTTCTTATAAGTTTATAGTTCCCGCTACGTTTAGGAGACGACCTTTGAAAAGCAATTATGAAGGCCACGTATGGTGTTCACTGACACGCACACTTTGCAACATTTCGCCGGTGGGCTCTGCAGTCATGAAACACGGGCTGGTACACCCATGAGGATGCTACTTTAAGGCTGTTAAGAGTTGCATCCTGTAGTCTGATTTACCTCTGTTCAGGAGCAGTTATGTTCCCTTGATATCTTAATGGCGTGTCCTGCGCGTGCCTGTACCCATCGTCAACACAGCGCAGGCCTCCAAGGGTGGTACAGGACTGCTCTAAAGGCAGGTGAAGACAGTGCTTCTCTGGGTCCTCCCCAGCACCTTCGGGTGTGTTTCTTTTTCTTATATTTTCTGCTACCTTTAGGAGACGACCTTTGAAAAAACAATTACTAAGGCCACGTATGGTGTTCACTGACACACACACTTTGCAGCATTTCACTCCAGCGTCCTTTACTAGCTATTTCCTACCTTTAAAAGACGTGAAGTATTCCCTTCCATTCTAATACATTTCGAAACGTTCCTGAGTCTGTCTCCTAGCCCGTCTGTCGTCTGTCTGTCTGTCTGTCTGTCTCTGTCTCTGTCTCTCTCTCTCTCTCTCTCTCTCTCTCTCTCTCTCTCTCTCTCTCTCTCTCTCTCTCTCTCTCCCGTCCCTTCTCTCGTTCACTCACTCACACATGCCATTATTTCATGAACCAAATGGTATGCATTTTCTTTAATGATGTCTTTATTTGATGTTGTTTGTTCGGTGGATACGCGCACAAAGTATCTGTGTAGTTGGCTGTCAAACTTGCGAGACAATACACTTGATCACAACAAAAAAAACACCAATGCTCTGCCAAATTTTCGTCTTTACTTGACTTCATCAGGACTGTCACTTTGGAACACCTAGTAGTCCTCCTTTGACGTTTATCGTGTCATACGTCATCGTCTATAGGTATTCATTGGTCTGAGACAAGGAAGATGATTTCTCTGAGACAAGAGAGATGATTTCTCTGATACGTAGCTGCCTGCCTCCCTAACTGCATGATGTTAACTGCCAGAGTCCTTATTCCATGCTGTTTGTACTTGATATATCTGCATGATGTTCATTGTGAGAGTCCTTATTCCATGCTGTTTGTACTTGATATATCTGCATGATGTTAACTGCCAGAGTCCTTATTCCATGCTGTTTGTACTTGATATATCTGCATGATGTTAACTGCCAGAGTCCTTATTCCATGCTGTTTGTACTTGATATATCTGCATGATGTTAACTGCCAGAGTCCTTATTCCATGCTGTTTTTGTACTTGATATATCTGCATGATGTTAACTGCGAGAGTCCTTATTCAATGCTGTTTGTACTTGATATATCTGCATGATGTTAACTGTGAGAGTCCTTATTCCATGCTGTTTGTACTTGATATATCTGCATGATGTTAACTGCCAGAGTCCCTATTCCATGCTATTTGTACTTGATATATCTGCATGATGTTAACTGCCAGAGTCCCTATTCCATGCTATTTGTACTTGATATATCTGCATTATGTTCATTGTGAGAGTCCTTATTTCATGCTGTTTGTACTTGATATATCTGCATGATGTTAACTGCCAGAGTCCTTATTCCATGCTGTTTGTACTTGATATATCTGCATGGTGTTCATTGTGAGTGTCCTTATTCCATGCAGTTTGTACTTGATATATCTGCATGATGTTAACTGTGAGAGTCCTTATTCCCATGCTGTTTGTACTTGATATATCTGCATGATGTTCATTGTGAATGTCCTTATTCCATCTATTTTTTACTTGCTAAGGATACTTTTGTCCTTCATAAAAAGAACCGTTTTCCTGGATGGATGGCTAAGACAGAGGAGATGACTTTACAGGAGCCCAGTGTACTCTCATCAATGACATGGAAATGTCTGCAAGTTCCCAGTGACCTCAGTGGGCCGACATGTTCCTGAGAGGTCTTCCTTTGATCGTAGCTGGTGTCTTAGTGCCCAGGTTTCTACATGAGCCCTCAGCAAGTGTAAAGGAGGAGTGCACGAGGTCATTTCAGTCAGCCACACATGACGTCTGATTTCATTAAAAGCATCTAATTGTCTGTTGCCAGAAATGTCTTCTAACATTTTGTCCATAATGCAATATGTTTTTTTGATTAATATAGGTTTTGTAAAATCTCTGTTAATGTACAGCATGTAAGACCATTTTACTTTATGCATTAAAACCACGTCCGTTTGGTTTATTCATGATACATAAGCTGATACAGTTTCACTTAACTATATTTCGCATGAAGATATATATCTGGTATGTTTTAGTTTTATTTTTTGTTTTAGATAGATAGATAGATAGATAGATAGATAGATAGATAGAGAGATAGATAGATAGATAGTAGATATTCACCTACATCCTCTGTGCAGTTGAAATGCGAGAAAAGGTCAGATCTTCACAGAATGCAATGTATCATATTTACAATGTTTCCTTTTTTTTATAGCATTTCATTTATCTTTTGTTAGTGTATTGAGCAGAACTTGTAGCATATCTCAATTGACAAGAACATATCAGTTTGACGATATTACTGAAAACGTCATGACACATTTATGCTGAAAGCCATCTAGCAAGGTTTTCAGGCTAGGGGCAGCTGCGAAGGTCTGGACGATGTCTATTATTCAGCCAAGGTCAGTTATGTTTGTTCTTTTACTTGATGAGAGAAAAAAAAAACGAAACTTCCCTTATGCACTCTGTCTCTTTCTCTGTCTCTGTCTATGTCTATGTCTGTCTGTCTGTCTGTCTGTCTGTCTGTCTGTCTGTCTCTCTCTGTCTCTCTCTCTCTCTCTCTCTCTCTCTCTCTCTCTCTCTCTCTCTCTCTCTCTCCCGAACACACACACCCACCCACACGCACACACACACACACACACACACACACACACACACACACACACACACACACACACACACACACACACACACACAACCGACATGGTGATTAAAACAGAACCATTTTGTCGCACATCGGAGTCAAAAATTCAGGAGAAAATCAGAAAAATGACACCCAGAGTTTTCCGCCCTGCCACTGGCAAGCAAAACACAATGTTGATATCGGCAGGCATACTCTAATGAGGCGTGTTTCCTCATATCAACCATGAACAGTAGGAATCCTGGATCTGCGTGTGAGAACGCACGCCATGTTTCGTGACAGTTGTTTGACGAAAAGGATGTGTGTGCGTGATGTGAAAGAAAAAAAAAAAAGGACAAACAAATAAACAACAGAAGTTCACACACTTTCCACACACATTCCTTTGATACACACACAGGGGGACACAGACAAGGAGTTTTGGAAACACACACAGAGAGAGAGAGACAGAGAGAGACAGAGAGAGAGACAGAGACAGAGAGGAGAGAGAGAGAGAGAACATTCAGAAGTGTCACGGGCAGTATTTTCCTCTTTATTTCATTGATATTCTTAACACACGTGCTGGGGATGGAGGGAGAAGGAGTTTGGAAAGCTGGGGCTGAGAGAGAGAGAGAGAGAGAGAGAGTGCTGATTGAGACAGAGGGAGACAGAGAGAGAGATGCTGAGAGAGATCTTTTCAACCCAGAAGTGTCTAAAACGGGACAGATCCACATCCATTACAGCCATGCTGCACCTCTTTCCCCTCAACCCACGTGCTGTGTGGGTGGTAGAGGGGCAACAGTTCAGCCATGTTGCTGCTCCTCATTGCCATCCAGGGGCGGAGGTGGTGAACGTTGCTGGATGGGGAGGATGGTGAAGGGGTGGGGGAGGGATGAGTAGAGAACTCTGACCGTAAAAACCTGCTTCTCCCCCTTTCACATTCTGTCTTTTTATGGCCAGTTTATTCTTGTGCTTTCAGTTTCTATGTGTTTTGCTTGGCCGCTCTCTGACTATTCTTGGTCAGATCCATTGTTGTAATCTGGGGGTCGTGCCTTTCTGTTGCTGTTGTTTCTTAGTGCAGCTGTTCACAGGGTGGCAGTGGAGATTTGCTTGCTCTGTGCTGAACTGTGTGTGTGTGTGTGAGGGCAGAATGAGTGCAGTCAGTGAGGGGGTCAGCAAGTGTACCCGGGAGACCACTTACCGCCTGCTGTTAATGTGAGGGATGACACAGCTTTACTACATGTGGGTAATAGCTTTTGCTACATCACAACTGCTTGATCAGGAAACTACATGTATATTGATTGAAGGAAGAGGGAAAGAAAGAAAAAGGGAAAGCAAGGAAAAAGACAAAATATGTAAATTAAAAAACAAAAAAAAAAAACTTGAGTTTGGAATGGGGTGTTGTAGGCTGGTTGGAGGGAAGTGACAAAGGTGTGAGAGAGGGAGGGGGGGGGGGGGGGGGGGGGGGGGTCGGGTGCATAAGTGACAAAAGGGGAAAAGGAGGGGAGGTGGTGATGTATTATTCCAAGGAGATTTTTGATGGTCGACAGTTTCGATGTTGCTGCAAGCGTTGTTTTGTAGAACTTGGCTTTTCAGATTCCCAGCAATGTTATCAGATCAGCAAAACACGAGGACATAAAGAAGTGATTGAGTCAGGGAGCATGGGAAAAGGGATAGCCATCAAGGATAGTCATCAAGGATGGCCATCAGGGAAAGCCATCAGGGATAGCCATCAGGGATGGCCATCAGGGATAGCTTTCAGCGGCAACACTCTCCTCTGACCATTTGGTAAACTTCCAGGCAGGCCCGTTTGGACAGGCGGCCTTAAAAATAACTTTTGTTCAGAAAGTTTGCAGTGTTAGTATACAGATCGTCTTCGTCTGAGACCAGCCGACTGTTTAAAAAGTAAAACAAAAATGCTGGTAAAATGTCAATAGATGTTGTTCTTCCCAATAAAATACCGATTGATTGCGTCCACCCTAATGTGTCATTGTTTATGTAACTGTTAACAACAGTAAGTAGCATTAAAACAAGGCAATTGAGAAAACGCTGCTGTGTTCCTGTAAATGAGCCCAAATGCAAACAAAACCCAAAACTCCACAGAACCTGAAATAGTTCCTGAAACATGAATGACTAATATGATTCAGACAAACTGTCACCGTGACTGAATTCATCAGATGATCAATTGATCTATAGGATAGGCTGACAGTGTTTTTTTCTGAAAATGCACTGAACGTGTTATAATTGTGGTAGCAGACACTGAAGAATCATCCCACATTTGCACACAGCTACAGTCTGATTGCTCTGTAGACAGAGTCTGTTCCAAATGGATGATAATGCTTGACACTAGATGATTGAAGTTTCTCTAGCAGACAACACATCACTCTACAGATTTTTTGTGTTAGTGAGTCTGTCAGTTCATTGTTCCTGCCTTTGTTTGATATTTTAAATAGGGACAGGTCTTTCTTGTCGACTTCTGAGTCGTGGAACCATGAAGAATACAGCGAAAAGCTCAAGGCGTTTTGAAACAAGCACGAGTAACTTTCACCTTTCCTTTTAAAAAAAGATGCATGTTCTGAGTACAAAGAGTCAATATCCTGTGCACACACAGATCCACGGCTGACCGACATACTGGATGTGCGGAGGAATCTACGTGTCCCTGCTACTACTACTGTCCTTTGTTCAAACTGTGTATTCTTATTGTTGAATGCGTAGATACCGTGCGAAGAAACATCAGCAGTCTTCATTCATTGAAAAATGGTTATTTTTCTCTGACCCACTGTGGCGTGAAGGTAGAATGGGTCTAAGAGGCTAGGGAAAGATGGAAAGTTCTTGATTTCAGCAGCAGCTCCTGTGCATTATTATACCACTGCCTGGCTGATCATTTTTTTCTTCGTGACTATTTCTGTCTCGATCTGTACACCACCACCCCCTCCCTTTTTGTTTTTGCTCATTGTAGCCTTCCCATACACCATCAAACTCAGGTTTTTCTATCATAGCCCAACACAGCGGAGTTGTAACTCAGTCCACTGCGAGAGATACTGCACTGCTGCCCAGTCACTTCCTTAGTGTTCAATGGCGCCTCCTCTAATCCAGATCTACCATGTCTATTCACTACACCAACATTATGTAAAAAGATGAACATAAAACAAGCTAAGCAGTTGGTTATGTAGATCCAAAAAACACAGCGAAAGTTTCGAAAAGGGATCACTATATCGTGCTCTATTCAGTGGTGTGTGACACTGACGCTGTGCAATGCAGTGACGGACACATCACACTGGTGTCATCAACACCACAGCCTGTGTTGGTGTTACAAGCTCTTCTGCCCCTTCTGAGCCCGTAGCAAACTCAACTCTGGGTAGCCGGTCGGGGCAGAAAAATCCCACCTGACTGTGATGGGAGTCGAACCCACGACCTTCCAGCTGGGAGTACGCGACGCTAACCTCTTCGCCACGGCGCCTGGCTCTAAATTATTATTTGTGTTTTCGCCTCACAACTTCAGAAAGAAGAAAGGCAGTCGTGACGTCTGAGTCACTGTCATAAGACATACCATCATGGTAACTGATTGAAATAATAAGATCGGTTATTGTTAGTAGTGGTCTATTTCTTAACTGAGATGCCCCAACATCTGGATTCTGCATGTAGCACAACCTTGTCGTTTTGCAGGTATCTTAACCTTATCGTTTTGCAGGTATCTCAACCTTATCGTTTTGCAGGTATCTCAACCTCACCGTTTTGCAGGTATCTCAACCTTATCGTTTTGCAGGTATCTCAACCTTATCGTTTTGCAGGTATCTCAACCTCACCGTTTTGCAGGCATCTCAACCTTACCGTTTTGCAGGCATCTCAACCTTACCGTTTTGCAGGTATCTCAACCTTATCGTTTTGCAGGTATCTCAACCTTATCGTTTTGCAGGGTATCTCAACCTTATCGTTTTTTAGGTATCTCAACCTTATCGTTTTGCAGGTATCTCAACCTTATCGTTTTTTTAGGTATCTCAACCTTATCGTTTTTTAGGTATCTCAACCTTATCGTTTTGCAGGTATCTCAACCTTATCGTTTTGCAGGTATCTCAACCTCACCATTTTGTAGGTATCTCAACCTTGCCGTTTTGCAGGTATCTAACCCTTACCGTTTTTGCCCTGAAATTGTTTTGATAGCATGCATCACCGTAAGGTTGATGGAGGGAAAGACGGAGCGTAACGACTAACGCAAACACATATGCACAGATTCACACACACACACACACACACACACACACACACACACACACACACACACACACACACACACGCCAGCAGAGTAGTATACGAAATGTGCTGGACAGTGTGCGTACTGTGGCTGTCAGCAAGGGTGGGAAGGACTTTGCTGTAGGCGTACTCTAGGCTGTGAGGGAGGAAAGGTTTGTATGTTCCCTGTGACCTCGTTCGGCAGACACTGCGCTCTTAGTTCTTTCTTTGATCATAGCTGGCCTCCCAGGGCCACGAGTTTCCAAATGCTCCGAACAAATACGTGTTAAGAAATGCATGTTATATATGTCTTTTCCACAGAGCATACATGATGTTTGATTTTATTTACATACACCCGGTTTCAGCTTTTTCCATGATTAGTTCCCATGTTCTACCATGTTGGCAATGATGTATATTTTACTATGCATTCATGCCGTTTTTTGTAAAGATGCGCTATTGTTGAAAAAAATGTGTTTTGCTGTTTTAAAACTGCTTCCATTGGCTTGGGCATTGTAAATAAGGTGATGTTTTCTCATATAGTTTTAATGTTGCCATGATAATCTGTGTATGGAATGTCTTGGGTTTATATATAGTCTACGTTAATTTGCAACTGCTCTTCCGCCTTGTTGAAAATGCGTTAAATGACCAGATGTTTATAATAAAATGCAATATAACCTGTTCACACATTGTCTTAGTATGACATGATTTAATAAAGTTTATATCGGTGTTCGCAACAAATCATGACGCTGAACATGTTAACGTAAAACTTCAAAATAATGATAGACAGCAAATGCTCAAAGTGACATCTTGATCAAGTGGATGAGTATAAAGGTCCGTACAACGTTTATCATCCTGCTGAAGTTATTCACACTCGTTCTTGTAAATGACGATAAAGAATTCAAAAGATTACCATGGACTCTCTCTCTTGTCTCTGACGTCTCTCTGTCTCTACTCTGTCTCTCTCTCTGTCTGTCTGTCTGTCTGTCTCTCTCTCTCTCTCTCTCTCTCTCTCTCTCTCTCTCTCTCTCTCTCTCTCTCTCTCTCTCTGTCGATCCGTCCAACGCCATATTGCTTAAACACTTCAAAAACAATGGCTGCCACAACCTGTCCTCCATCCTACACCTCCTCCCTCACCAGTATTTAGCTCCTGAAATAAACAAATATCCCCCCTTACAAATGATAGTCATCATAAAGAACAAACAAACATGTAAAACCACATATCAACGCATTATGAACAAAGTGCACAAAAATATTGAAGTTACTCACACATTCAAAGCGTCATAATTCTATCAAACTAGTGAACAAAAATTCTGCTAATTATTGTAATGAACGTGTGTGTGTGTGTGTGTGTGTGTGTGAAGCGAAGGTGCTCACGCGCGCTCGCGCGTGTGTACGCGCGCGCGCGCGCGTGTATCTATGTATGTGTGTGTGTGTGTGTGTGTGTGTGTGTGTGGTGTGTGTGTGTGTGTGTGTGTGTGTGTGTGTGGTGTGTGTGTGTGTGAGCGCGCGCGCGCGCTCGTGCGGCTAACACACAATGACTCTGACAGTCAGCTCTGTCCGGTAGAAAAGACCCAGTTGTAAGT
>JADBJO010004936.1:110000-135000 GCA_016801955.1 Conus betulinus
ATTAATTTGCGGAGGAAGAACGAAGAAAACAAATCAGCAAACAAATTGAACTAATGACGGCATTCCGCCCATGTGAAGAGGGAATGAAAAGAAGGGTTGGCGGGGCTGAAAAAGAGGGAGGGGCAGGTGCAATGGAAACCCAACATGCGCAGAAGTAAACAAACTATGAACGTTTACAGGTCATGTATAATTGACTTCTGAAAAACAAAACAATGCTGTTGAAAGAGATGAGGTGCACACATTCGTGCATCAAAGCAGCAACGTGAACTGAAGAGAGAGGAGAGAGAGAGCGAGAGATGAGAGAGGAGAGAGAGAGAGAGAGAGAGAGAGGGAGAGAGGGGAGAGAGAGAGAGAGAGAGAGAGAGAGGTTGCGAGGGAGCGGGAGGGAGAGGGAGAGAGAGAGGGAGAGAGCAGAGAGAGGGGGAGAGATGAGGGAGGGGAGGGCGGAGAGAGAGAGAGCGAGAGAGAGGGAGGAGGAGAGGAGAGAGAGAGAGAGATGGAGAGGGAGAGGAGCGAGAGAGAGAGAAAAGAGGGCGAGAGAGAGAGGAGAGAGGGAGGGGGAGAGAGAGAGAGAGAGAGAGGGAGAGGGGAGGGAGGGAGGGAGGGAAAGAGAGAGAGAGAGAGAGAGACGAGGAGAGGGAAAGAGGGAGGGAGAGAGCTGTGATTGCGAAAAAGTGGGGTGAACAGGGGAAAGGGGAGGAAGAGAAAAGGAGCAGAAAAAGAATGGAATGGAAGATGACAAAAGGTGACGGAAGGGCAGGTGGAAAGAACGTAAGAGTGAAAATAAGAAACAGACACAAAAAAAAAAGAAAGAAAGGAAGGGAAGAAAGCAAAAGACAAGGAAAAAAAAATGGAGAAGGAATGTGGAAATGCAAAAAAAGAAACGCCCAAACAAGAAATGTGAAAGGGCAAAAACATTGCAAAGGCAATAATGAACGAGAGGAAGACCCTGCTGAGAGGAGGGTGAGAAGATTGGTCTTTCACACAATGCCTTGTAGGGGAAGGTCGTTCACACAACGCCTTGTATAGGAAGGTCGTTCACACAACGCCTTGTATGGGAAGAAGGTCGTTCACACAACGCCTTGTATGGTAAGGTCTTTCACGCAATGCCTTGTATTGGAACACCATACTCCTGGATTGCAGGCATTGATTTCTTTTTGCAGCCACACAGAGAAGGAGAGAGTGAGAGAGGGAGATAAGACGGAGAGAGAGAGAGAGGAGAGGAGAGACGAGACGAGAGATCAGACAGAGAGAGACAGACAGACAGACAGAGACAGAGACAGACAGACACATAGACAGACACAAGGAGACAGATTGGCAGACAGACAGAGACAGATGCAGAGACAGAGAGACAGAGACGGAGAGTCCAAAACAGCTCAGAAAGTTGAGTGCCGGACTGGTTATACCTGGTGATCCTAACTTTGACCGGTTTGAGTCTTCACCCACTGTTTCGGTACATGTGGATTTGTTTTCCTTGGAGTTAACATCAGTTCTGACTCCATTTCTCGACAAGGTCCTCTTAAGTACCTTGTGTGAAAGCACGCATCACGTCTTGCAGTTCCTTCACCAACTTTCAGAAGAGAAGCCAGTTTGACCGTTGGTATGGATGACTCGTGGTGCATAGCATTGCACCTTGCACGAAAGAAAAAGCAAACAAAACATCGAAGGTATGAGTTTAAAAAAAAAAAACCCTGAGTGACACATTGACTGTACGCCAAGAGAAACAACTAAATATAGCGCCAGCAGGGCAGCGGTTCGCTCGGCTCTACCCAGGTAGGCAGCCCGTTGTAATAAACGATGAGAGCGTGGATTGTAAAGCGTTTAGAGCTTGGTACCTAGATGAGCGCAAGTGTTATGTAAGACCTCATAAAAATATACTATTGATAATGATGATGATGATGATGATGATGATGATGATGTATCCTCCTCCTCCTCTCCTCCTCCTCCTCCTCCTCCCTCCTCTCCTCATCATCATCATCATCATCATCATCATCGCAACACAGTAAAACAGGGGGAGCATCCGAGAGAGAGAGAGAGAGAGAGGGGGAGGAGAGAGAGAGAGAGAGAGGAGAGAGGAGAGAGAGAGAGAGGAGCGAGAGAGAGAGAGAGAGAGATCTGATTTCTGTTATAGGTATTACATGTTTGATACGTTAGATTTTTGTCTCAAGACCAGATGAATGTTGTTTCTGTTGTTACTTAAATTTGCTCTCCAGTGCTGTGGAAGATGAGAACGCTGTGCATCTCCCTTCCAGGATTATCAGCCTGTCTGTCAAAGTAATGGCAGAGGCTGGAGGGGGGGGGGGGGGGGGGGGGGGGGGGGAGGGGGGGGATCTGTGACATTAGGGATATGACATTCTCGGTTGTGGCTTGGAACAACGTCTTTAATGAAATTTCAAAAACAGACTTTATGAAATATGCAGGGCTGATTATGTGCCTTGGGGCACTCTGTGTAAGTTCAGGAAGGGGGAGGGGAGGTCATTCTGACACAGTGAAAGCACACATTAGAAGAATTGGCTGTCATAGCACTTTAATCCGTAATCAGATGAAGTCTTTTTTTTTTTCTTTTTATCTGATCTCTGTCTGTCTGTCTGTCTGTCTGTCTGTCTGTCTCTCTCTCTCTCTCCTCTCTCTCTCTCTCTCTCTCTCTCTCTCTCTCTCTCTCTCTCTCTCTACTCATGCACATACAAACACACGTGCGCATATACAACAACCATGCTTAAATGTAGATGTGCCTATGTAAGCGCATGCCCCCCCCCCACCCCCCCCCACCCCCACCCCCATACAACACACCACACACACACACACGTGTACATAGAGAGAGAGAGAGAGAGAGAGAGAGAGAGAGAGAGAGAGAGAGGAGAGAGAGAGAGACAGACAGACAGACAGACAGACAGGACAGACAGACAGATAGATAAGCAGACAGACTGACAGACACAACAGACAGTCGTACAGGCAGAGAGAGTGAGTGAGAGAGAGAGAGAGAGGGAGAGAGAGAGAGAGGGGGTGGTGGTGGTGGAGGGGGCAAACAAGTTCAGAGCTCATCAAATCTAGTGCAAAGCAGCACAGCAAATGTCACATTCCGTTTTCATGCATGTCTTGACACAGCAAAGTTCACAGTCTCAACATCAACACAGTGAACATCGCTAACGCACTCTGTTCTCCGCAAGGCAGTTAGACAGCCGGCCTGTGAGTGCCCCCACTGTTCAAAACAGACAGCACTTTAATGGTTGCACAAGTGGGATGTCTCCATCTGCTGCAAAGGGCTTGCTCTACGTGCAAAAAGCCACCAGGCCTTTGTTTAACCGGTGCAGTAATCCAACTCAATCCTATTCACTCTGACCCCCAGACATATAGACATTTCATCAAAAAATGCTTTAATATTGTCGGCATATTACTACGGAATATTATTAAGTCTGTTTAACACCCAGTCAAATGGCAGTTACTTTGAATTTTATTCAACAAGATGTAAATGAAAAGCGTCAACTGCACCTTAGAACTAGTTTTTTATTTATCTGACATAGACGTGTAATTACATAATGCGGTCCTGTTTGTCATATTTTACATTGTGTTGTGCCACGTTTTGAACCCTGAACAAAAAGAACAAAATCAAAGCAAAACCACAGGAAACAGTATAACTTATCAAGGAAGAAGTCTATGAGAAAACAAAAAAACGATTTTCATCGTCACCATTGTCACACTTCAGTGCTTCACAGACCCGCAGGTTGGTCAGTCCTGGGGTCCGTTATCACCAGACGCCTTTAGTTCTGAGATGTGTGTGTGTGTGTGTGTGTGTGTGTGTGTGTGTGTGTGTGTGTGTGTGTGTGTGTGTGTGTGTGTTTTACACTGGGTGGTTCATGTCAGTGCTGTAGGTCCTGTAGGGTCATATGGAGAAAGTGTATCTCCCAACACACACACACACACACACACACACACACACACACACACACACTCACACACGCAGGCACACACACACACACACACACACACACACACACACACACACAACACGCGCGCGCGCGCGCGCGCGCGCGCGCGGCACACACATACACACACACACACATACACACACACACACACACACACACACACACACACACACACACACACACACACACACACAAACACACATACACGCATGCACGCACGCACGCACACACACACACACACACACACACACACACACACACACACACACACACACACCACACAAACACATACACGCATGCACGCACACACACACACACACACACACACACACACACACACACACACACACACACACACACACACTCACACACACACACACACACACGTACACACACACACACCACACACACAAACACACACACACGCGCGCGCGCGCGCGCGCGCACACACACACACGCACTCCACGTACACATAAACTGAAACACAGACACACTGGTCCGAGTTCTTCTCTCATCGATTTTCTACCCCTGTTTGTCAAATGAAGAGCTGTACCATGGTCTCTACGACCCACACATCATAAAGAGCAATACCATGGCCTCTACGACCCACACATCATGAAGAGCAGTACCATGGCCTCTACGACCCACACATCATGAAGAGCAATACCATGGTCTCTACGACCCCCACATCATGAAGAGCTGTACCATGGCCTCTACGACCCCCACATCATGAAGAGCAGTACCATGGTCTCTACGACCCCCACATCATGAAGAGCAGTACCATGGTCTCTACGACCCACACATCATAAAGAGCAATACCATGGTCTCTACGACCCCACACATCATGAAGAGCAGTACCATGGCCTCTACGACCCACACATGAAGAGCAGTACCATGGCCTCTACGACCCACACATCATGAACAGCAGTACCATGGCCTCTACGACCACACATCATGAAGAGCAGTACCATGGTCTCTACGACCCACACATCATGAAGAGCAGTACCATGGCCTCTACGACCCCACACATCATGAAGAGCAGTACCATGGCCTCTATGACCCCCCACATCATGAAGAGCAGTACCCTGGCCTCTATGACCCATACATCATGAACAGCAGTACCCTGGCCTCTACGACCCACACATCATGAAGAGCAGTACCACGGCCTCTACGACCCACATATCATGAACAGCAGGTACCCTGGCCTCTACGACCCACACATTATGAAGAGCAGTACCATGGCCTCTACGACCCACACACCACGAAGAGCAGTACCATGGCCTCTATGACCCACACATCATGAAGAGCAGTACCATGGCCTCTACGACCCCCCACATCATGAAGAGCAGTACCATGGCCTCTACGACCCCCCACATCATGAAGAGCAGTACCATGGCCTCTATGACCCATACATCATGAAGAGCAGTACCATGGCCTCTACGACCCCACATCATGAAGAGCAGTACCATGGCCTCTATCACCCACACATCATAAAGAGCAGTACCACGGCCTCTACGACCCCACATCATGAAAGAGCAGTACCAGAGCAGTACCATGGCCTGGCCTACGACGCCCCACATCATGAAAAAGAGCGGTACCATGGCCTATACGACACCCACATCATAAAGAGCAGTACCACGGCCTCTACGACCCCCACATCATGAAGACCAGTACCATGGCTCTACGACCCACACATCATGAAGAAGCGGTACCATGACCTCTACGACCCCCACATCCAGTACCATGGCCGATTACGCACACCCCACGCATGAGAGCAGTACCAGCTGCCTCTACCATCCACCTCATGAACACATCATGAAGAGCAGTACCATGCCTCTACGACCCCCACATCATGAAGAGCATGTACCAGTACCATGGCCTCTACGACCCCCACATCATGAAGACAAGTACCATTGCCACTACGACCCACACACATGAAGAGCAGCAGTACCATGCCCACCTATTCACCCACACATCATAAAGAGCAGTACCACGGCCTCTACGACCCACACATCATGAAGAGCAGTACTCTGGCCTCTACGACCCACACATCATGAAGAGCAGTACCATGACCTCTATCACCCACACATCATGAAGAGCAGTTACCATGACCTCTACGACCCACACATCATGAAGAGCATTGTCAAGGGCCTCTATGACCCAACATCATGAAGAGCTGTACCATGGCCTCTACGACCCACACATCATGAAGAGCTGTACCATGGGTCTCTACGACCCACACATCAAGCACATAATATGGGAATGAGTTTCTGTGTCGTTTCATTCATGACTACTGGTTATGGATCTTTCTTCTTCCCACACTCATATAGACGTCCATATGTCTACGACCCTCACGCATCTCTCTCTCTCTCCTGGTCTCTCTCTCTCATCGCCTCTCTTCTCCTCCTCTCTCTCTCTCTCACTCGTCCTCTCCCTCTGTATCTGTGTGTCTACGTGTGTGTGGTGTGTAAAGAGCTGTACCATTGTGTGCTCTCTCGTGCCCACACATGTGTGTGTGTGTGTGTGTGTGTGTGTGTTGTGTGTGTCTGTGTGTGCGTACCATGTGTGTCTACTGCGAACACATCATGACCCAGTGCCATTGGTCTCTCACTACCCACACATGGTGGGCAATACACGTGAGTGCACTGTGTGCCTTATCGTGCATGTGCAGTGCTGTGCGTGCCCTCGTACGTCTCACACGATCGCATGAAGCTGGCTTGCGTGCTACACATGTGCGTGTGTGTGTGTGTTGTGTGTGTGTGGTGTGCCCTGTGTGTGTTTGTGTGTGAGTGTGTGTGCATGCACTGCGCGCATCCGACCGCGTTTTAAGTTGTCATTAGTTCTGCTATCATCGCGCAAATGCGTTTGGTTTAACCTGCCTCTTTTTTATCCAGGATATTTTTTTTTTACCCACACTTTTTGTTGGATGTTACGGTTATCCTTGGGTGAGGTCTGACAGTTTCTGTAAACCTCCGTGTGACACCATTAATTGATGAACACTTGAACCACCTCTCTCTCTCTGACCACCACCCCCCCCTACAGACCATCATGTCTCCCTTTCTCTCTTCATCCGTTTCCCTCCCCCCCTCTGTCTGAGTTTTTCCTCTGTCTCTGTCCAGTTCTCTGTCTGTCTGTCTGCCATCTGTCTGTCTGCTAAGGGTCTGTCTGTCTCTCTCTCTGTCTCTCTCTCTGTCATTGTGGTGGTGTTGTGTGTGTAATTTGTGTGTAACTGCGTTGCAGGCGTGTGCTTGATCTCTCCTGACCTAGTGTCTTGCTATATCCTCTCGTGTGAGCACTCCTCTGCCTGTTTTTTGCCGATTCTCTCTCTCTCTCCTCTGTGTGACGGCTGTTGTGTGTGTTGTGTGTGGTTGGTGATGTGTGTGTGGTGTGTGATGTGCATGCATGGTGCCAGGCGTTTGTATGTGATTAACTCGCGATGTAACACCTATGCGTGCTGTGCGTGCTTTGCGTGCGTGCGTGCGTGCGTGCTCAGGTGCTGTGTCGTGTGGTTCTGACGTGTGGTGTGTGTATGTGTGGTGGTGGTGTGTGTGGTGTCTGTGATAATCTGTGTGTGTGAATGACTGTCCAGGCTCTCGGTCTACGTTACTCCTCTGTCACCCCTCTCTCCCCCCCTGTCATGAGTGTTCACCTGACGCTCTCTTTCACTGTCTTTGGTCACGGTCTCACCATTATCTGGAACATCAAAATGGTGGCTCATCGCCATGTTTTAAAAAAAAAAAGTCGACAACAGTAGCCACGGTTATTTCCAGACACTTCCCATCGTGACGTGTATCCTCACACGTGAGTGAGCACACATGCCCAGTGTGAACTTCCCTTTCTTCTTCATCCAGACTACCCATTGTGACGTGGTATCACCCACACGTGAGTGAGCACACATGAACTGCCTGTGTTTCTTCTTCATCCAGACACTTGCCATTGTGGCTTATATCACCACACGTGAGTGAACACATGATGAACTGCCTGTCTTCTTCTGCCAATTGTACTATGAAACACTGAGGCATTTAGTATGTGGTTCTGATGCCTGTCTCCACTACGCCATCTGAAGACACTCAAAACCAGTCATAGGAGACGACAGGCCACCAATGGCTGTGGTGTGATGACACCAGTGTGATGTAAACAACTACACAGGCTGTGGTGATGATGACACCAGTGTGATGTAACACCTACACAGGCTGTGGTGATGATGACACCAGTGTGATGTAACACCAGGCTGTGGAGTGGGTGACACCAGTGTGATGTAACACCTACACAGGCTGTGGTGGTGGTGACACCAGTGTGATGTAACACCAGGCTGTGGTGATGATGACACCAGTGTGATGTAACACCTACACAGGCTGTGGTGTGGATGACACCAGTGTGATGTAACACCTACACAGGCTGTGGTGTGGGTGACGCCAGTGTGATGTAACACCAGGCTGTGGTGATGATGACACCAGTGTGATGTAACACCTACACAGGCTGTGGTGTGGGTGACACCAGTGTGACGTAACACCAGGCTGTGGTGATGATGATCACCAGTGTGACGTAACACCAGGCTGTGGTGTGGATGATACTAGTGTGATGTAACACCAGGCTGTGGTGTGGATGACACCAGTGTGGTG
Source organism: Conus betulinus (assembly GCA_016801955.1). NCBI lineage: Eukaryota > Metazoa > Mollusca > Gastropoda > Neogastropoda > Conidae > Conus > Conus betulinus. The sequence continues at coordinate 118,549 of JADBJO010004936.1, forward strand.
TAACACCTACACAGGCTTTGGTGATGATGATACCAATGTGATGTAATACCTACACAGGCTGTTGGTGTGATGACACCAGTGTGATGTAACACCAACACAGGCTGTGGTGTGATGACACCAGTGTGATGTAACACCAACACAGGCTGTGGTGTGGATGATACCAGTGTGTGATATAACACCTACACAGGCTGTGTGGCGATGATGGCACCAGTGTGAGGTAACACCAACACAGGCTGTGGTGTGATGACACCAGTGTGATGTAACACCAACACAGGCTGTGGTGTGGATGATACTAGTGTGATGTAACACCTACACAAGGCTGTGGTGATGATGACACAGTGTGACGTAACACCAGGCTGTGGTGTGGATGACACCAGTGTGATGTAACACCTACACAGGCTATGGTGTGGATGACACCAGTGTGATGTGACACCTACACAGGTGTGGTGTGGATGACACCAGTGTGATGTGACACCTACACAGGCTATGGTGTGGTGACACCAGTGTGATGTAACACCTACACAGGTTGTGGTGGTGGATGACACCAGTGTGATGTAACACCTACACGGTCTATGGTGTGGATGAGACACCAGTGTGATGTAACACCAGGCTATGGTGTGATGACACCAGCGTGATGTAACACCTAAACAGGCTGTGGTGTGGTGACACCAGTGTGATGTAACACCAGGTTGTGGTGTGGATGACACCAGTGTGATGTAACACCTACACAGGCTGTGGTGATGATGATACCAGTGTGATGTAACACCAGGCTGTGGTGATGATGATACCATGTGTGATGTAACACCAGGCTGTGGTGATGATGGCACACAGTTTGATGTAACCAGGCTGTGCCGTGGATGACACCAGTGTAATGTAACACCAGGCTGTGGTGTGAATGACACCAGTGTGATGTAACAGCAGGCTGTGGTGATGATGACACCAGTGTGTGATATAACGTCATGGAACCAACACAGGCTGTGGTGATGATGACACCAGCTGTGATAGTGAACGCCAACACCAGGCTGTGGTGTGGATGACACCAGTGTGATGTAACACCAGGCTGTGGTGATGATGACACCAGTGTGATGTAACACCAGGCTGTGGTGATGATGACACCAGTGTGATGTAACACCAGGCTGTGGTGTGGCTGATACCAGTGTCATGTAAAACCAGGCTGTGGTGTGGATGACACCAGTGTGATGTAACACCAACACCAGGCTGTGTGGTGATGATGACACCAGTGTGATGTAACACCAGGCCATGGTGTGGCTGACACCTGTGTGATGTAACACCAGGCTGTGGTGTAGATGACACCAGTGTGATGTAACACCAGGCTGTGGTGATGATGACACCAGTGTGATGTAACACCAGGCTGTGGTGTAGATGACACCAGTGTGATGTAACACCAGGCTGTGGTGATGATGGCACCAGTGGTGATGATGTAACACCAGGCTGTGGTGTGGATGACACCAGTGTGATGTAACACCAGGCTGTGGTGTGATGACACCAGTGTGATGTAACAGGCTGTGGTGATGATGACACCAGTGTGATGTAACGCCAACACAGGCTGTGGTGATGATGACACCAGTGTGATGTAACGCCAACACAGGCTGTGGTGTGGATGATACCAGTGTGATGTAACACCAGGCTGTGGTGATGATGACACCAGTGTGATGTAACACCAGGCTGTGGTGTGGATGACACCAGTGTGATGTACACCAGGTTGTGCTGTGGTGATAGTGACACCAGTGTGATGTAACACCAGGCTGTGGTGATGATGACACCAGTGTGATGTAACACCAGGCTGTGGTGATGATGACACCAGTGTGATGTAACACCAATACAGGCTGTGGCGTGTATGATACCAGTGTGATGTAACACCAGGCCGTGGTGTGGATGACACCAGTGTAATGTAACCGGTCAGTGGATCGCTCAGTCCAGTGTTACTGTCACACAGCCTTGGAGACTACACAATGCAGTGATCAGTGTTACTGTCACACAGCCTTGGAGACTACACAATGCAGTGATCCATCCTTGAATCTCTCGTATGACCTGTGCTTTTACAACACCGATTGTTTAGCTTATTCATGTTTATCTTTTTTTTTATACTGTTTGTGTAATTAACAGATATAGCGGGTCTGGGATAAGAAGAGGCGCCATTGAACGGTACGGGAGTGCCTCAGCAGCAGCGCGGTATCTCTTGCAGTGGACCGAGTTGTTGTGGCCACATGGGTTTGATGGCTTCCTATGAACTGCGGTGTTGGGGCTATGATAGAGCAAACCTAAGTTTGATGTTGTATGGGAAGACTAGAAACAGCAGAAAGCGGGTATGGGATGCATAGACTATGAGACTGAAAAAAAATACTAACAAAGAAAAAGTTAAGATTCAGGGATTCATATAATAACGGAAAAGAAGCTGCTACTGCTAATGAAATGAAAAAGAACTATCCTACTTTCCCAAGCCTTCCAACCCCATCCTATCTTCACGCTACAGTGGATCAGAAAAACAAGTCTTTAATGAATGAAGACTGTTGATGCGTCTTAGTCCAGCGCCCACACGCTCAACAATACGAATAGGCTACACATCCCAGAAAAAAAACAACAGTAGCAGCAGGGACACGTAGATTCGACCACAGACTCACTATGTCCAGGACAGCCGTGGGTCGGTGTGTGTAAAGAACTTTGTTCAGGCTCTCAGAACATCCACCGTTTGCGAGGAAAACCTGAAAGCTACTTGTGCTTAGTTCAACATGCCTTGAGCTCTTGATGTCCCGATCCTGGCTGCACGATTCAGAAGGTGAACTTTTCTTCCATGGAATATTAACAATGAATTGACAGACTCACTGACACAGGAGATGTGTAGAGTGATGTGTCGTCTGCTGGTGAAACTTCAGTCATTCTAATATCAAGCATTATCATCCGTTTGGAACAGACTATTTCTACAGAGCAAACAGACTATTTCTACAGAGCAATCAGACTGTAGCTGTGTACAGATGTTAGATGACTCTTCAGTGTCTGCTACCACAATTATAACACGTTCAGTGCATATCTAAGAAAATCCCTTTCAGCCTATCCTGCAGATCAACTGATCATCTGTTCAATCCAGTTAGCGTGACAGTTTGTTTGAATCATCTTAGTCATTAATTTTTTCAGGAACTGTTTCAAGTGCTGTGTTTTTGTGTGTGTGTGTTTGGACTCTTTTACAGCAATGCAGCAGTATTTTCAGTCTTCTTGTTTTACTTCGACTAACTATTATAGTTACATCAAAAATGACACATTAGAATGGACACACCTTATTAATATTTCTTTAGGAAGAACAACGCCTATTGATGTTTTACCAGCAGTCCTCTGCCTTTAGTTTTCCAACAGTCGATTGGTCTCAGCAAGACGATCTGTGTGATCACACTGCATTTTTCATGACCGTAATTAAGTTTTTCTGACCGTCTGTCTAAACGGGACTGTGCGGAAGTTTACCAAAAGGTCAGAGGAGCGTGCTTGCCGCTGTCGGCTATCCCTGATGGCTATCCCTGGTGGCTATCCCTGATGGGTATCCCTGGGGGCTATCCTTGATGGCTATCCCTGGTGGCTATCCTTGATGGCTCTCTGATTGTTGTCCGTGATGGCTATCCCTGATGGCTATCCCTGATGGCTATCCCTGATGGGTGTCCCTGATGGCTTCCCTGATGGCTATCCCTGATGGCTATCCCTGATGGCTGTCCCTGATGGCTATCCCTGATGGCTGTCCCTGATGGCTGTCCGTGATGGCTGTCCCTGATGGCTGTCCCTGATGGCTGTCCGTGATGGCTATCCCTGATGGCTATCCTGATGGCTATCCCTGATGGCTGTCCCTGATGGCTGTCCCTGATGGCTGTCCCTGATGGCTGCCCCAGATGGCTGTCCCTGATGGCTGTCCCTGATGGCTGTCCCTGATGGCTATCCCTGATGGCTGTCCCTGATGGCTGTCCCTGATGGCTGTCCCTGATGGGCTGCCCCTGATGGCTGTTCCTTTCCATGCTCCCTGATTCAATTACTGCTTTATGTCGTCGTATGTCGCTAATCTGATGACATTGCTGGGAATCCGAATGCACATTCCCTACAAAACGACGTTTGCAAACCAAAACCGTCCACCAGCAAAATCTTCTTGTGGTAATACACTACCATCACCCCTCCTTTCCCCTTACCCTCACACACACACACACACACACACACACACACACACACACACACACACACACACACACACACATACACACACACACACACACACTCTCTCTCTCTCTCTCTCTCTCTCTCTCTCTCTCTCTCTCTCTCTCTCTCTCTCTCTCTCTTCCGACTTTTACATTCCACTTCCACCGATCTGGAATACCCCGTTTCAAATTTTCGTTCGTTTGTTGTTTGCGCAATCTGTGTTCGTCCTTTCTTCCGTTTTTTTTTTTCCTTTTCTCTTTCTTTCCTTCTTCCTTCAAACAATGCACTTGCAGCTTCCTGATCAAGCAGCTGTGATGTAGCGAAAGCAGTTTATCCACACATAATCATGCTGTGCGATCCTTTGCATTAACAGCAGCGTCGTAGGTTGTCACCAGTCTGTACTTCCTGACTCCCTCACTGACTACTCTCATTCTGCCCTCACACACACACAGTTCAGCTCAGGGCAAGCAAGTCTCCACTACCACCCTGTGAACAGCCGCACTAAGAAAAAAACAACAGCAACAGAAAAAGCACGAACCCCATTTTACAAACATGGATCTGGCTAAGAATAGCTCGGAGAGCGGCCTGGCAAAACGCATAGAGCAAATCAAACTCGATGTGGCTCCCATGGTTCTCTCCTCCTGGCCATAACCTGGCCTGGATGGCAAAAAGAAGAGACAGAAAAAGAAAGAGGAAAAAACTACAGTCTTCACGGTCAGAGTTCTCTCCTCCTCACTCTTCACCATCATGCCCATCCAGCACCGTTCAACACCTCCAGCCCTGGATGGCAATGACGAGCCCTGATACCCATGCGTTGAGAGGGAAAGAGGTGTCCCTCTATCCCTGGTGCGTTAAGCGTGAAAGAGGTGTCCCTGATGGCTGTGTTAAGAGGGAAAGAGGTGTCCCTATACCAAGTGCGTTGGCTGTCCCTGAATGAGCTGTCCCTGATTGTGCGTCCCTGAGGGAAAGAGGGTGTCCCTGATGGCTGTCCCTGATGGCTGTCCCTATACCATGGCTGTCTCTGATGGCTGAGGGCCCTAAAGCTGGCTGTCCCTGATGGCTAGAGGTGATGGCTATCCCTGATGTGAAATCCCTGATGGCTGTCCCTGATGGCTGTCTTGGGAAAGATGGCTTACCCTGATGGGCCTGGTCCCTCTCCCCAATGCTGCCCCTGATGGCTGTCCCTATAGCAAGCCCCTGAGGGAAAGAGGGTTATACCAGGTTGTTGTCCCATGTCCCTGATGATCAAATAGGGTTACTGGCTTGCAAGTTATTTTATGTCGTTGCACCATCAAAAGAGGTGCAAAATCTATGTGGTGTGCTTGGAGTTTCAACCCTCACATTTTTATACCTAACGGTGTCCCTTTATGCAAATCAAAGAGGGACACACACAACCCCTTCACACAAGTAACACACACAACCCTCACTCTAGAGGCTCCCTATACCACCCGACACGGGCGTTGATCTCTCAGGGGGACACACAACAAACACACCCACACACCCTCTGGTCTCATCTCTCTCTCTCGCTTTTACATGTGTCCCTCTTTCACCGATCCTCTGTCTTCCCGTTTCAATTTTTTCGTTCTCTTGTTGTTGACGCCAACACTGGTGTTCCCCCCCACCCCCACCCCTTCCGTTTTTTTTTCCACTTTTCTCGATCTGGAATAAGAGGTTTTCAAATTTTCGTTCCAGTTTGTTGTTTCGAATCTGTGTTCGATGTAGCTAAAGAGGTTTATTTTTTGTTTTTTCAGGGTGCTTTCTTTCCTCTCACTTCATTCAACACAGCACTTGTAGAGTGTAAGTCCAATCAGTCCAAGTGATGGAAAGCTTATCCAGAATGATCGATCCTCTGCATTTTTTTAGGTCGTAGGTTCACCCAGTCTGCAGGGTGTTGTCCCTCACTACCAAGCTCATTCTGCCCTCACAACGAGGGTGTTTCAGACCAGGTGCTAGCCGCAATACCCTGTGAACAGCGCAAGAAAACAACACAGCACCAGTTGAAAGCACGAACCCCGTTTTACAACAAAGGATCTGGCTAAGAATAGCTCGGAGAGAGCCTGGCAAAACCATATCGAATCAAACTCGATGTTGCTCCCATGGATAAACTGGCCATAAAAGAAGAGCTGGTCTTTCAGAGGAAAAAACAGTCTTCACGGTCAGAGTTTTCTCTCCTCCTCTCTGTGTCACCTCATCCCCACACCAGCACCGTTTTCAACACTCCAGCCCTGGATTGCAATGACGAGCAGCTGCATGGGGGAAGAGTTGTCCCTCTACCAAGTGCGTTGAGCGGGAAAGAGGTGTTTTCCTCTCCCAGTGCGTTGAGCGGGAAAGAGTGTCCCTGATACCAGGTGTCTTTGAGAGGAGAGGAGAGAGTGTCCCTATACCAAGTGCGTTAGAGAGGGAAAGAGGTGTCCCTATACCAAGTGCGTTGAGAGGGAAAGAGGTGTCCCTATACCAAGTGCGTTGAGAGGGAGCGGGAAAGAGGTGTCCCTATACCAGGTGCGTTGAGAGGGAAAGAAGAGGGATAAGAGGTGTGAGAGGGATACCAGGTGTCCCTTAAGAGGGAAGAGAGGTGTCCCTATACCAAGTGCGTTGAGAGGGAAAGAGGTGTCCCTATACCAAGTGCGTGTGAAGGGAAAGAGGTGTCCCTATACCAAGTGCGTTGAGAGGGAAGAGGTGTCCCTATACCAAGTGCGTGAGAGGGAAAGAGGTGTCCCTATACAAGTGCGTTGAGAGGGAAAGAGGTGTCCCTATACCAAGTGCGTTGAGAGGGAAAGAGGTGTCCCTATACCAAGTGCGTTGAGAGGGAAAGAGGTGTCCCTATACCAAGTGCGTTGAGAGGGAAAGAGGTGTCCCCTATAGCAAGTGCGTGAGAGGGAAAGAAGTGTCCCGTTGCGTTGAGAGGAAAAGAGGTGTCCCTATACCAAGTGTGTTAAGAGGGAAAGAGGTGTCCCTATACCAAGTGTGTTTAAGAGGGAAAGAGGTGTCCCTATACCAGGTGTGTTAAGAGGGAAAGAGGTGTCCCTATACCAGGTGCGTTTGAGAGGGAAAGAGGGTGTTCCCTCTACCAGTGTGTTAAGAGGGAAAGAGGTATCCCTCTACCAAGTGCATTGAGAGGGAAAGAGGTATCTCTCTAGCAAGTGCGTTGGGAGGGAAAGAGGTGTTCCTCTACCAAGTGCGTTGGGAGGGAAAGAGGTGTTCCTCTACCAAGTGCGTTGAGAGGGAAAGAGGTTTCTCTGTACTGGTCATGGATCGTGTCTTTCAGAAACGCCTGGTCGTTAAAAAAATATTCTCCTTATCTCTGTCGCTCTCTGTCTCTGTCCCTGTCTGTTTGTCTCTCTCTCGCCGTGTGTGTGTGTGTGTGTGTGTTGTGGTGTGTGTGTGTGTACGTGCGTGCGTGCGTGCGTGCGTGCGTGCGTGCGTGCGTGTGTGTGTGTGCGTGCGTGCGTGTTGCGTGTTATCAGAGAGAGAGAGAGAGAGAGAGAGACAGAGAGAGAGAGAGAGGCTTTTTTTCCTTATCCATTGCATAACGTATCTTGGCATAACGGAAAATATAGTTCAGATCTTCGCAGCTATCGCTTGTACGAGAATGTCACTAAATGGCTTTGAGCGTAAATCGGTTATTAAATGCTCAGTATTATTTTTAACATTTAGATCTGACATATTTTTTTTGAATTGAGAGTTGTTACAGGTTATACTTCATACACTGACAAAGGATAACTGAAATTATATCAAAGTCAAACATGGCAAATATGTTATGTTGCATTCTGTGAAGATCTGAGTTTTCATGCATTTTCGACTGGACAGAGCAGCGGATATAAACAAAAATACTGTTACTTTTAAAACTAAAGCAAGTCACATATAGCATCGTGCCGAGTATAGCTTTGTGAGACCATGACTCTTTATCATAAACAAACTATCAAAGCTTAAAATATGACAAGATGGTCTTAATTCTTCAACAAGAAAAGAGCTTTATAAACACTATATCATTCCATCGCACATTCTGCATTCTTGCCAAAATGATGGAGGACAGGCACTAATTATAGCACAGGACAACATGGAGGACAGGCACTAAACATAGCACAGGACAACATGGAGGACAGGCACTGAACATAGCACAGGACAACATGGAGGACAGGCACTGAACATAGCACAGGACAACATGGAGGACAGGCACTAAACATAGCACAGGACAACATGGAGGACAGGCACTAAACATAGCACAGGACAACATGGAGAACAGGACATAGCACAGGACAACATGGAGGACAGGCACTGAACATAGCACAGGACAACATGGAGGACAGGCACTGAACATAGCACAGGACAACATGGAGGACAGGCACTAAACATAGCACAGGACAACATGGAGGACAGGCACTAAACATAGCACAGGACAACATGGAGGACAGGCACTAAACATAGCACAGGACACATGGAGAACAGGACATAGCACAGGACAACATGGAGGACAGGCACTGAACATAGCACAGGACAACATGGAGGACAGGCACTAAACATAGCACAGGACAACATGGAGGACAGGCACTAAACATAGCACAGGACAACATGGAGGACAGGCACTGAACATAGCACAGGACAACATGGAGAACAGGACATAGCACAGGACAACAACATGGAGGACAGGCACTGAACATAGCACAGGACAACATGGAGGACAGGCACTAAACATAGCACAGGACAACATGGAGGACAGGCACTAAACATAGCACAGGACAACATGGATGCATTTACTGAAATCAGACGTCATGTGTGGCACACACAAAAATGACCTCACGCGCTCCTTTTAACGTACTGGAGGGCTCATGTAGAAACCTGGGCACTAAGACGCCAGCTACGATCAAAGGAAGACCCCAAAAGAACATGTCGGCCCACTGAGGTCACTGGGAACACGCAAACATTTCTGTCTCAAAGTGAGAGTACACAGGGCCTGCTGTCAGGTCCTCTGTCCTCCCACCCAGCCCTCTGCATTCACCAGAAAAGTAAAGGTCACATCACAATCCACCCCCTCTCTCTCTCTCTCTCTCTCTCTCTCTCACACACACACACACACACACACACACACACACGCGCGCGCGCGCGCGCACGCACGCAAGCACGCAGGCACAGACGCAAGCACGCATGCACGCACGCACGCTCTCACACACGCACTATAAACACCACACACACACACACACACACGCGCGCGCGCACGCACGCACGCCCCCCCCCCCCCCCCCCCCCCCATCCCCACTTACCCACACACCCACACACATACACGTGCGCGCGCGCGTGTTCACATAAATGCACATAAATCTCTCTCTCTCTCTCTCTCTCTCTCTCTCTCTCTCTCTCTCTCTCTCTCTCTCTCTCTCTCTGCACACATACAAGAAAAAAAATATTGCAGTATCAAGTGTGAATAACATGTAATAACTACTCTCAAAATGAACCTGATGCACATATGGAAGCAGGCATTTACATACTGAACAAATTATTCCCCTTAAGCCTCTCGCTTGACTCGTAAGTTACACGGCCAGTTAAACGGATATCTTGTAATCTGTAAGTGAGCTTGATTCATATTGTCCTGCAAACGTTTTCCAGTAAACAAAAAAAAAAAAAAAAAAAAAAACACACACACACACACACACACACACACACACACACCACACACACACACACACACACACAAAATCAAATGAAAAATAAATAGAATAAAACGTGTACCATCTAATTTATGACATAGTCCACACTAGACAGAGAGAGAGAGAGAGAGAGACAGAGAGAGCAAGGCCGAGGGCGGTGGGAGGTGGGGGTGGGGTTGAGAAGCATTCGAGCAGACAGACACAGGAATGTTTTGAGATACCTAGAAAGAAAGAGACGATTCAAAATACTGTTTTGGAGGGTGAAATAATCAGTCGTGGACGTTGAAGACAAAAAAGTCCGGAGTTTAGTGAAAATGATATGTCCAGAACTTAATTGGTTGTGAAAGGCCGTCTCCTAAAACTAATTGAATATATACAGACGTGTACGAACACGTGTAGCAATCCGCTTCCCTACACTCACCCACCCTCACCCACCCCACATTCCTTACATCTACACCCGCGCAAGCACGCACGCATGTACAGAGCACATGCATGATGAAAAATAGCAAGGTACAGAAATAGTTAATGTCAATACACATACAGCAATGAATGGTAAACAAAGCAAAACAAACCAAAAAAAGGCACAAAAACCCAAGCAAAAGACAGGGAAAATATTCCTGGCATGTCACTTTAAAGACAGACAGAGAGAGAGAGAGAGAGAGAGAGAGAGAGGTGGGGGGGGGAGGAGGAGATAACACATGAACATATGACGAGTTGGAGGCAAAAGAAGGGGACTTAAGCGACATAAAATGAAAGATAAACCACAGGGACGTGGGGGTGGGAGGTGGGTTGGGCGGGAGGGGGAGGATGAGGAAGTGAGAGGGAGTGGGGAAGGCAATTAAAACAAAAAATGACGAGAACTGAATGAAAATGACGGAGTAAAATGAAAAGAATCCAAGGGCATGAAAATGAGGGTCACCCCCCCCCCCCCCCCCCCCCCCCCCCCCCCCCCCCAAAAAAAAAAAAAAAAGAAAAGAAAAAAAAAGAAAGAAACGAAAAGAAAAGGAAAAAAAAAAAGAGGAAACAAGATTGAATAAAACTGAACGTAAGGATAAGGAAAGACATATAAGAAAGGAAAACGCTGCACAGAGAGTGATAGATGAGGAAGGACCTTGCTGTGGGAGGTGAGAAAATTGGTCTGTCAGAATACCTCGTAACAGAATGCCCTGCCCCTTGTTCAGGGGCAGAGAGAGAGAGAGAGAGAGAGAGAGAGAGAGGCAGACAGACAAACAGACAGACCGACAGACCGACAAAGTATAGACAGGAGTCCAGTGGTTAGCCCCCCTTTCAGTGAAGTATGCCCATGGTGATGTTAATTATGTCCTTCCACACCCTGTGTTCACCTGTTGGCCCCCCACCTCGATGACTGCATGTGTGAAAGAACAGCGAAAAGACAATGGCTGATATTGGAGTCCACGTGCGTAAGCAGATCTTTCACACCGCAAACTGTTTTGTTGGTGGTATAATGGCGCTGAAAGCAAAACCCACAAAGCAAACATTCCAGCATCCACTACAAGCGAGAACATGTTCACGGTTATGAGCAGTCTTCTGGACAGAGCAAAATAAACCCCGTTTCCTCTGTCTGTCACTTTGTCTGAACTTCTTTCCAGACTTTTTCGGATTTCTTTGCTCTTCAAATTACCAATCTCCGAATCAGTATTGATTCTTAGTGTGTCAGTACAAAATGTTCATATAGCTCCTGCTCTGGCACTCCTTTGTCAAATTTTAAACCAGTATCTGAATCAGTGGTGAAAAAAGTAATACAAAAAACTCTTTCGTGGAATCTTATGAACTAGATCTATATTCTTCACTGCTTACTAAATTTATGAATGATCTGCCACCATGTTTCTTTATAACAGTGAATGATTCCCTAGCTTGTGGTTGTTTTCTATCTGAGTTTAAATCTGCATTTGTTAAATCCCTGTTTGAAAAACCGTCTTTATATGATGAAAAAAAAATCAGAATTTATTGATCTGTTTTACACTTACTTTTCCTCTCTACGATTGTCGAGAAGATAGCATTCCGTTGGACTTCTCATTTTCACCAAAGTAACTTTTCTTTATTCTGTTATGGTACCAAACCTCATACTATAAAAATGTCATTGATATGCATGACAATGCTCATATTTCTCTCTTTCTCTCTTCTGGACCTATCTGCCGCATTTGATACCATATATCACACTGCTCTATTTTCTCGACACCAAGTTATTTTTGGTATGTCTAGAAACGCGTTCTCTTGGTTCCATCCTTGTTTATCTGGTGTGTTCTTATACTGTCTCCATTAAGGGCCCTGCAACAGATTTGCAGTTTGGAGTTTCACAGGGAACTGTTCTGGGACCCTTTTCTCTTTGTCATGTATACTCAACCCATGTCTGACAATGTTTGTCATCACCCACTGTCACACCTTAAAGGTCTACTTTAGAGGTTTTCGATAATTCGTCAGCTTATGCAGAAGTATGAAATGTTTGATAAACTGGTAAAATACACATCCGATTCGGTTCCGATCACACGAAATCGATCAGCGAAAGTGGGCATTTTCACCCGTGATCAAGAAAACGGGAGGTAGTCAACTAAATCTTGGCATGGCTTAACTGCTCTTGGGTATGACGTCACATGAGTGTCAGCGACGGCGACAGAAAGATTCTGATGGTTCTTGCACATCTTGCTCGAGATTTGATTTATCATGTAAAACAGTGACTATGATTGCGACAGCCAATGTGACTCTGGGGATGTTTCTGCAAGGCCTTTACCTTATCAGTTTGAACGCTAAGTTCTTTTTACCACGTCAGTTCCAGCTGGACGCCCCAACACAGCATTCCGAAGGCGTGCGCACTTTACCTAAGTCTTGAGGGAGGCTACGACTGACTTCTTGATGCGATCACGCGTGGACGGCGAGCGGAGATTCTCCTTCCTCAAGCCATAACGCATTCGTTCAATTTAACAAGTGTGATCTGTCCATAGATAAGAAAAGCATAAACGTGCGACTATCATACTAATCTGTACGAGCTCACCACTCCGCCTTCAAAGTATACGCGCACAATGCTGACGAAGTTTTTGATCTCTCGAACGGGCTCGGAAATTGTTGGAATAGCTCGTTTCCGTGTTCCAGCTGGAAATGACGTGGTAGAAAGAACAAAGCGGACCGGCATGTTCGCTCGAACCGAATCCACCTCTTTAGAGTATCTGGATCTGATGGAAATGTGTGCAAAGAATGTCCGTCTCCTGCTGAGCTGCTGCACTCACCAACAGCACAATATCTGCCACCCCCTCGTGACTTTTTAGGCTGTGGGGGATCGCAACTCATGTTGATTTCACTTGGCGTTGCCATATTGTGTAGGTCGCGGCTGACGGCCACACCATCAAGTGACGTCACGGTTTTCGGTCTTCTGCACGGGTTTTGAACAGGTGTGCAAAAGTCATTTTTGATCTATTAAATTCTTCCGGCGATTTTTTTTAAAATGAATACAATACTGTATTTATATGACATGTAGACCTATTTTAACAAATTATCGAAAATCTCTAAAGCAGATCTTTAATTTTTGTTTTGTTTTGTTTTGTTTACAGCCAGTTCTGTAGAGCTGGTGAATTGTTTAAGCTACCATTCACTAAAAAGATAACAGGACCATGCTTTTCTTAATATATTAACGCTTGGAGAACACACACGTGGTTTGATAATGGCATGGCAGAAATGATTTCCATTGTAGCCAAAAAGGTTCTATTCTCTCAGTTGATTTAGACATCCGTTCTGCTGACTACTACTCCATTCGTCTAACTCTGTTAGTAACCCTGGTGTTAATATTGAACGAGACACTGTCACTCCAGCATTACTCCTCTGTCTATCATGTGTGTTAGCTGAATATCTGCAGTATTAATCGTGTTTGGCATTTTCGTTTGGGGGCCGTTATCACCAACATCATCATCTTTATTATAATTGTTAATATTATTATTATTATTATTATTATTATTATTATTATTATTATTATTATTATTATTATCATCATCATCATCATCGTTGTTGTTGTTGTTGTTGTGTTGTTGTTGATGATGATATTATTGCCATTATCATCATCATTGTGAATATTATTGAGAGAGAGAGAGAGAGAGAGAGAGAGAGAGAGAGAGAGAGAGAGAGAGAGAGAGGAGGTGTGTGTGTGTGTGTGTGTGTGGGGGTGGGGGGGGGGGGTCTTTTTCGAGTACTTAGAAAGAAAGCGGAATATTTAAGTACTGTTGTCGAAGATGAAAAACCTAAATGTGGACGTAGAAATGAAGGGTCACAAAGACTGTACGTCAGGTACCTAATTGCTTTCAAAGGTCCTCTCTTAGGACACCGGAAATAGCATGGACACGAACACGTGCTGGGGTTCCCCTACTGCCCACCTCACCCCTTTCTCGTGCCTTCACACACACACACACACACACACACACACATACACACACACACACACACACACACACACACACACACACACACACACACACACACACACACACACACACACACACACACACACACACACACACACACACACACACACACACACACACACACACACACACACACACACACACACACACACACACACACACACACACACACACACACACACACACACACACACTCACACAACACACACCACACACACACACACACACACATGCGCACACACACACACACACACACACACACACACACACACACACACACACACACACACACACACACACACACTGGCACGTGCACAATGAAATGTAGAAGGATAAAGAATTAAATAGTTGTAATACACATCCAGCACTAAATGTTAAACGAAGGAAAAAAATATTCGCAGAAACAAACAAAAAACAAGAGAAAATATTGAAAAAAAAAAACGATCACAAAGAGAGAAGAGAGAGAGAGAGAGAGAGAGAGAGAGAGAGAGAGAGAGAGAGAGAGAGAGAGAGAGAGAGAGAGAGAGAGAGAGAGAGAGAGATGAGAGATATGCAGATGCAGATGTTTATTCGTAAAGGCCGTAGCTCTTTGGATGGGGGATACATATAAAAGAACTTTGCATGATCTGTTTCTAATCAGGAGTACAAACAAACTAAGGTATTACAGAATTTCTTCGTTTTAAAAAAAACCCTCTGTAAAAATACACAGCAAGCTGCTTCACTATTTTATCATTTGTCGATAACATTAACAAAATTAATCTGAATAGTGAAGGATGCATATAGTATTTGGGTGGAGTAGACTGATGTCTAAGATCACTTAGTTCAGGACATGGAAGAACAAAATGAACTTAATTTTCTTGAGATTCCTGACATAATGGACAAACAGTCACACGATCGTTTAAATATCTGTAACTGCTGTGAATGTGCATAGATATCCGATATACCAAATCTGAAATATTTCGAATGTCTGTCAATAACCATTGACAAATATCTCGGAACACAATGCATAGGATTTAGCATTCTAAAAATATCAAATCTATTACTGTCTTCAACATGAGAGTTCCACCTCTGCCAACTACAATCAATGAATGTTTGCCGAAAAACACGGATAAAAGCATTCATATCGCGAACACCCTGATTTTCCCATACAAAGCCAAATCCATGTTCATACAACATTCGAGACCAATTTTTTCTTACCCATTGCATCTAACTCCACGAGCATCGTATAGGTTTTATATAGGTAATCTGTGTGGTTCCATTTGTGCTATCCTTAACCAGCAATGAATACATTCAATCACAGATATTAAATAGATAGGATATCAGTTAGTCTCTACATATACCAAATCATTTGGTGTTCTCATCGAAATACCAAGAAATTTCTTCAGAGCGCACAAATGAATTTTCTTAATATCATAGCAGCAGAATCAAAGCCCCATAGCTCAGCACCATATTGTAACATTGGTTGAATTTGAACATCAGATAATTTTAACAACAAAGATGGAGGTTCATTATCTGATAGTGCAATTCTTCTTCAAAATACACAATAAAGCATATTTAGCACTACTTGCAAGATTTTTACAAGCAAATGATTAAGCGTGTAGAAAAATAAACACCAAGATATTTATAAGCATTCACTACGGGCATTTCGACTCCATTATATGTCCACCTTTCTCTGGCGGCAAGATAACCGCCCTTTCTAAACACAAATATATCACTTCCCGTCATGTTTATTTTTAGCTGCAATGCAAAAGAAGCTCTTTCTAAACTGTTCAGCTGGGTTTGTAAACCAATTATAGCTTCAGACATTAATACAACATTGTCTGCGAAACAGAAGAATGAAATTAAAAAATAATAAATAAATAAATAAATAAATAAATAAATAAATAAATAAATAAAGAATCGAAATCGTAAAGCTAGCGGCCCTGATGGAATCATTGGTGAGATGTTAAAAAATGCATATAAATCTGATTTGTTAGATTTTGTCACAAAAGTTTTTAATGCTCTGTTTGACAGAGGTGTGTTTCCTGAACTGTGGACTGAATCTATTATTCTCCCTTTATACAAGAAAGGTGATGTTGATAACCCAAGCAATTACAGAGGCATTTTTGTGTAACATTTGTAGTAAACTATACAGTGCTGTTATCAACAGAAGGTTGCAGGGACTGGGTAGAAGAAAAGAACCCCACTGGTGTGAATTT
>JADBJO010004936.1:140000-142500 GCA_016801955.1 Conus betulinus
TCTTCTTGTCATCTCGTGTTTTCAACGTTGCGTCACGACGTTGAACGACGTCATTCTTTGGAACATTTTTTTTCTTTTTACAGCAGAATTGGGTTTTTTGATGGTGACTTCACGCATTCTGCGTAGGTTGTATATTTTGCCGCCTGCAAAACAAATGGTGGCATCAGCGTGGCCACCGGAATCAGTCTGGCATCCAGAACTCGTGGTGGAAGGTGAGTTCTTTCTTTGATGCCGCTCGTTGCTGTTTTGTTCTCTTGCCGTGCTGATTTTGTCGTCTCCGTCAAGTGACTTTCTAGCCAGGCTACAGCGGCACTCAAGTTTTGAATAATTTCTTTTAGTTGGTGTATTTCTTTGAGTGTCTCTTGACAGCAGCAGCCAGCATGAGATGCTGACATTTTCTTATTATTCTTATCAACCGAGCCGACCGTCAACGGTTTATCATAGGCTGTCCGATTGACATTTGTAAAGCATTCATTTTGATCTTTTGAGGGCACAACTGATGAGTTTTCCAATATCTTTGGCGTGACCTTCTGTTTAGGCTCCACTGTAGATTTCCCAGTTAATGGTGAGCTCTTTGTTCGCGTCATTTTGAAGTTTTCTTGCGCATCATTAATACTTCTGGTGCTCACGTCGCCATCTTGATGACGTCTCCGACGTTGTAAAGAAACAAATATATTACCACTAAATGAGAAGCGAATATTGGATGTATCTAAATATATTGTCAGAAGTCTTTCTGTTGAAAATTCAGTTACTGAAGAAATACTGATGGATTCCAGTAAAGATTTTCCTAAGAGGTCTAAACTCATGTCACATATTCAACCAATTAGAAACTACACATCTGACTTTATGTCACATTGTAATTTTGATATAACTGCTATACCCAAATTTGCCTGCGGTACCTGCAATGCCTCCTTGGGAGCACTTAAATGTTTCTTTTGATTACAAATACACTTTGATAAAGAAAAAAGCGATGATGTAAATATTTTAACAACTGAAGTTCGTGAACATTTAGAAAACAGCTATCCAAATCATTTAAAAGTGTTTACAGACGGGTCGGTAATGGAATCCTCTGGCAGTGGTCCTGGCTTTATCATACCAACTTTAAATGTCAGGAAATCATATTATATAGGGAAGGGGTTTTCAATCTGTACCTCAGAATTATATGCAATACTGAAAGCTTTGACTTACAAACATGATACACCAATTGCTTTCTATAAAAATTTTACTTTGTGTTGATCTGTTTTACAATCACTAGAGCGTTGGGACTGCAAAGCAAGAGAAGATTTGCTTTTTGAAATAAAACATCTACTGCATTGTGTCATAAATCTAGGCATAGGAATTGATTTTTGTTGGGTCCCATCTCACTGTGGTATAAAGTGAAATGAAATAGCAGACAGTCTTGCAAAAGGAGCAAACAGAACTGCTGAAAACTTATTAAACAATCCTTAGATTTATCCGCTTGTGAATTAATCCAAACCATAAAAAAAACATATATACATAAGAAGAATTTAAGTAAAAAAAATGTCTAGTTTACCATCGTGTCCCATGCACATTGTCAGATTAATTCATAAGTTAAGGCTGAATACTTGGAACACTAAATATTCACATAGTATTACTTGTGTCTGCAGAGAAAACATTTCTGTATATCATCTTTTATTTGAATGCTCAGTGTTGACCACCACGCTCTATCAGGAGAAAGGTATGGAGGTGACAAACTTTGATAATGTTAGTACTGTCTTATATGGTTCACATGTTGCTGAAATTGCCATGGTTATTTCGCAGTCACCGGTTGCAAAATTTTTATAAAGATCAATTCTGTGTACCACTAGGGTATTTCACTTATGTAAGCATGCATATATCAGATGTGGGTTTGAAAGTACTAACGTGGATGATAAGTTAAGTGTGGAGGTTTTTCTCCTTTTTCTTTTTTTTTTTTTTCTTTACTTAAGTGTCTAATATCATCTGGCGATGAAAAGACATTAAATAAACCACTGAACTGAACTGTACACAGGTGTGTGTACGCAAACATATGCGTGTGGACACTAAAAGATGCTGATTACAGAGACTCTATTTCCTGCACATGCAAGTCTTCAATACGAGAGGAAAATAGCCAGATTTTCCTCAGCGTCTCCCTCTCCCCAGACGAGCATTGTGTGTGATGTGTTATGTCCAGAGGCCAAAGCATATATCTTTGATCTTTATCAGAGACGGTCGCTATTCTGGACTGTTGTGTTGAAATGCTCTTCATGTCTTGTAAGAGTTGTTTGACTGTGTGTGTGTGTGTGTGTGTGTGTGTGTGTGTGTGTGTGTGTGTGTGTGTGCACGCGCGCGTGCGCGCGCGAGATTCAAAAGAAAAACCTGCACAGAAGAATAAAGTACACTACTTTGCAAAATGCGCGTATAGTGCTGTCCTGTTTAACACACTGAATTCTTTAATGGAAAAGAAGAACATCATATTTACAGCGAGCGAGTTTTTTTTTTTTTTTTTTTTTTTCTGAGA
>JADBJO010004936.1:155000-180173 GCA_016801955.1 Conus betulinus
GAGAGAGAGAGAGAGAGGAGAGAGAGAGAGAGAGAGAGAGAGAGACAGACAGACAGACAGAGAGAGAGGAGAGAGAGAGAGAGAGAGAGAGAGAGAGAGAGAGGAGAGCAGAGAGCACGCGCGCACGCACGAGATTTATATCACGCTGATTTACTCGGCTGATTGACTTTTTGACATATGTTTTAGCAGTGTGATTTACGGAAATAAACGGGAAAGTTGAGACATCCCACATTAAAAGTGAACCCCATCATTTTAGCAGAACTGGCATGTTCTACAACTTTTTTTATTTTTTTTTTTTTTTGTCGACCCTTTGTCGACAGGATTGGAATCTTCAGCTTTTGACATACATCATGTTCTTTTCTTTCGTTTTCTGTTTTAGGTGGTGGGAGTCAGGGGCTTCTCCAGCTTCTTTAGAAATGATCATGATTTTCTACAAACTTCTTTTGTGCCGCCTTTTTTCTTTTATGTCTGTTTAGGTGGTGAGGGGGGCTTGCTTATGAAAATGATGATCTTTATGTCTCTACTGCTGAGGAGTCCTAGATTATTATGAAAATTGGAATCGATACGATACGACACGACACCAGAGCGGGTTTTACGAAAGTGTGGGGTTTCTGATTAAGACAAAGACCTTATCGGACGTTTGGCCGGTTGATAAAAACACACTCCATAGGTTTACATTTTAGTGATGGATATATTCCGTCTTCTCTCATTCACCTATATCTGGAATTAATATTTTTTGTTACTTACCAGCGGACACCTTTTACACTGTCCATATCTTAAATAATTAACCTCTTGATTTTATTTTTTTTAAAAAAAGCATCATTGATATATTTCGATCATATGTTCTAAAATTCTGTGAAAAGCACTCAGACACATACCAGATTTTTTTTCACACGATACGCACATGCCCGCATATAGTCACATGCACTACATCGGCACACACACACACACACACACACACACACACACACACACACACACACACACAGGATAGATACTCACGTATACAGACGCACTCACGCTCACAGACTTAATGCCCTTTTTGGATCACATTACAGTTATACTCAGGTGTTCAGTACTAACATTGTCAAAGCAAACAATTAGGCTAGCACAATACGTAGGACGCCGATGTCATGTTTTCCATATCGTTGAAGTGGCCTTTTTGTATAGAAATATCGCTATACTGAAGAACAAGAAAAGGTTGAAGATTCAATTTCAAATCAAATTTATCCCCATTCAAGGCATGGACGATAAAAAGCCCACTAACATCTAACAAACATCAACACAATAAAAGGACGGAAAGTTCATACGCTGAAAAATGAATCTGTTGGGACTGGGGGTGGGGTAGGGGTGGTGGGTGTTAAAAATACGTAACTGTAGAAAAAACAAACTAACACAAAACTACTATGAAATAGCAACTGATAAAAAGGTAAACCAACAAACAGAAAGAGCACAAGCTGTTGTGAAATCTCGATGATATAATTTTAATGAAATGAATACAGATGGCTAATTTAGGCGATGCGAAGGCAAAATATTCTTTGGCGGAGTTAACATTTTCTTAAGATCTATGTATTGTAGATATCCCAGTATAAAACAGAATTCATGTTTTTAAAAGCATCCGTGTCACAACTTTTCCCAGTCCGATTTACACACACACACACACGCACGCACGCACGCACGCACGCACGCACGCACACACACACACACACACACACACACACACACACACACACATAAATCTATCCTCTGTTTTTGGTTACAATCTGTATCCCTCTGTGCATAACATGACATTTCCGCGAGAAATACGTATGGAGAAACGTAATACAACTAAAGACATCGCACTGCGCTATGCAGTCATTGCATAATGAAGTTCAAATTGCTTCGCATATATAGACACATAAATCAGAATACACGGGAGACATTTTCCCAAACCAGTAGTTCACAAACAATAACTTCGGTCTTTGGTTCTATTCTCCCATGTGAAAAAAAAAGAAAGAAATCGAAGTATCACGTGCTGTGAAAATGCGAAGCAAATTTTAATGTTGTGGAAATATTTACCTTGAGATTCTATGGTATCGTTTAAAACATCTTCTTTAAGAAAATAAAGAATCGTGTCATGTGTTACGAACGTGTTCTAACATGTAAGGTTTGGGGAATGTACAGTAGTATGTGATGATGCGATAAGGTACAGGAGATGTGTTTGTTAGTGTATGGTGATATTTTCAATTTTGAGGATATATGACATCATTAATGTTGTGAGAAGATAGTGTGGTGAAACTGAAAAGTAGGTTGTTTGAATGTTGTGAACATGTGTTGCAGTTTTTCGTGTTGCAAGAATGTAATGTGGTAATAAATGTTGCGTACGCGAGTAGCATTAAGTGTTATGACAATGTATAATATTCAGTGTGTATATAGTAGTATTGTATATAGCAGCATTGTATTGTATATAGTAGCTCCGAAATTGTATAGTGGTATTTAGTGTTGTGAGAACTCACAGTTGTGATTTATGTTGTGAAAATGTGCAGTTGTACTGATGTGATGTAAGTGTCCATAGTATCTTTAGAGAATGCATAGCAGTAGTTGTTATGGGAATGTACCACAGCATGTATAGTGTTGTGAGAATAATCTTATACAGTTTGCATTTACTGTTGTGAGAATGTGCAGTGGTATTTTATCTTCTGAGAATCAAGAGTGGTATCAAATGTGAGAATGTATTGTTAACATTGATGTGTGGAAGTAAATTAGTGTAAAGTGACGTGAGCAGGTCAGCTGAATGCCAGCAATGACGTCAATGACTGAGTGTATCTTTGACGACTCGTGTTCTGCACGCGCGCCAGTAAAACTGCTCCGGATGTCGTGCGGTCAGTGAGAAAACAACGATGTTGGCTGGGGGCAATCCTGGTCATTTCTGACCACTGGGCCAAAGCGATACCCTTTGGTCAGTACTGTGCCTTCCTGGCAAGCATTTACTGGTGAGATCAGCCCCCAAATATCCATTGAACAGTAGAAACCACCAACACCCAATAAGCATATTGCAGATTTTCGGTTTTTCTTTGTAAAACCTTTGTCAAGCATAAAAAAACCAAAGGCCCACTCATAACAAATATTGATTTGTGAGTTTGTGGCTTATTGAATTCACTTGTTTGTTTCATTGTTTTGTGAAAATGAGTTTAAACTAAAACGCGTTTAATTCTTGTTATTATTTATATGTATTTCACACCCCTGACTTTCAAATTACTCCATTAATTGAAGACACCACCATCACACATTGTGTCTCTTGCATTTTTCAGGCACAGTTCCTGAATACCACATGGTTACCAATGACCAGTTTGCACACACACACACACACACACACACACACACACACACACACACACACACACACACACACACACACGTACACACGCACACACACGCACGCACGCATGCACGCACGCACGCATGCACGCACGCACGCATGCTCGCGCGCGCATACACACACACACACACACACACACACACACACACACACACACACACTCACACTCACAGACATACACACAGAGATACATACCATTTGCCCCAGACAGATAAGAACCGAACAGTATCATTCAACTGTGGAAAACTGCGACGTGTGTTAAACGGTTGCTTGCCAAGTCTGCTCTATGCGTAACAAGAAAATTAACCTAAAAAAAAAAAACGCCAACACCAACAGAGCAGCAAAACAATGAAAACAAAACAGAGGCAAACAAAACACTTCGACTCTACAACTCTAATTCGCCCCTCTCTCTTTTTTTCCCCCCTTAAACCCTCCCCCAGCCCACTTCCGCTCTCTCTCTCTCTCTCTCTCTCTCTCTCTCTCTCTCTCTCTCTCTCGCTCGCTCGCTCGCTCGCTCGCGCTCGCTCGCACACACACACACACACACACACACACACACACACACACACACACACACACACACACACACAAGGCACGCTCATCTCCTCCCATTGAAACAAGAGACTTGCCTTGTTTGACTCACGTGTTTTCATAGAACCTTACCGTCTCACCATCTGACGGGGAATAAAACGCCTTTTAATTGGCACAGAGACAGCGATAGACATCTTTGAACTCAAAATAAAGCCATGCTGGCCCAGGAATCCTGGTGGGAAGGTGCTGACACCTGGATTCCAGTCCCGATAAGAATATGTATGACACAGGGAAGGGCGAGGAGTGGGTGTGGTGGAAGGGAGAGAGTGAGGGGGGGAGGGATGAAGCGGGATGAGGACAAGGAACAGAGTAAGGGTGTATGTTTCTGTGGGAATGAAGGATGAGGGAGGGGGATTGTTATAGTAGGATTCCCTCAGTTTCCCTTGAGGTGACAGAACAGTTGCGATGCGAACGTGCTCTCGGCTGAACATTTTGTTTATACCAAAAGATATGCCATCGGCCCATCTTGACCTTAGACGTATATTGTATTTGGCGAACAGATGGCGAGCATGTTCCGAGTTCATGCACATTAATGCTAACCTGGAAAAAGCGCACAGAGAAAAAAAAAAGACATTATTAACAATGTGGAGTGACTGTTTTCTCAATTCTACAACAAACAGAGCGCAGGAGATCCTAATGTGCTGATAGCACAGGATCTAGCAAACGAGGACGACTGTCCAGCGTTCCGTGAAGAATCGTGGCCGTAGTCACATCGCCGACGTGTGGGAAGTCTTCAGGCATTGCTACACATTCCTGCAGAACTTTTGAAACATGGCGGAGGCAGTAATTTATATCAATACTGCCATTAGCAACAAACTTACGTCACTGTGGGGAGTGGCTCAGGCCATGGTCTTAGTCGCTAAGCATCAACCTACTCAAGAAAGGAAATCAATAAGATTGCCAAAACGTCTGTAGAGTTAGCTTGATCAGCAACGTCAGCAAAGTTATGTTCAAACTCCTTCTGCACAGAGTGCGAACGCGGACAGATATTCTCACTGCTTACGAACAGGCTGAATTCTGCAAAGGCAGAGGTACCATGGAACACATCTTTCACCTACCTACCGCTTGCAATGAAACGAACATCACCAGCACCAGAGCGGAGTTCAAACACGTCATCATTGACTTCCTGAAGGCATCCGACAGAGCCTTGAGGTAGAATGATGGGCCACAAGGAAGACCTCTAGCATCAGACAGAAGCTCATCAACACTATTCGGCAACTGTGCTCCAGAGGGATCACTACGGTGCTTAGACAGTCGGCATTGGCTCCACACTTCAGTTGAGTTCATCAGGGCCGAGTTCATCAGGGCTGAGTTCATCAGGGCTGAGTTCATCAGGGCTGAGTTCATCAGGGCTATTTTCTTTATTTCTGCACTTTTTACTATGTTCCTGAAGAGCATGAGACTGATGGACTTGATGATCACGTCAGCACAGTCAGCCTTGGAGGAAGAACCAGCACAACTTTTCCATTTGCAGATGACATCGAACCTTCTGGCAGGCGGTGCCAAGCTTGCTGAACCACTGGATGAAATACCAAGAAACCATTGCACAGAAAGCAGCAGAGAAGAGATATCAAGACCAGAAATCCTCTCAAAGGCGGCAAAGACAAACACAGCAGTCTAGATTAAAACCTGAATGGAAGCATAAAATCATTTCAGTGACATATTCTTGAACGCACGCGAGACATGGACTCTGAATCTGGAAAAAAATCCAAATCATGGAAATGAGACGCACTGCAAGATATTAAACGGCAGAAACACTGATAACCTCAATCAACAAGTGTGTCAAACCACAGGCGGCACACAGGACCACACCAAGTTCTACTGACATGTAACAAATCCCCCATCAACAAGTGTGTCAAACCAACAGGCGGCACACACAGGACCACACCACGTTCTACTGACATGTAACAAGATCCCCATCAACAGTGTGTGTCAAACCAACAGGCGGCACACAGGACCACACCAAGTTTCTACTGACATGTAACAAGATCCCCCATCAACAAGTGTGTCAAACCAACAGGCGGCACACAGGACCACACCAAGTTCTACTGACATGTAACAAGATCCCCCATCAACAGGTGTGTCAAACCAACAGGCGCACAGGCGGCACACAGGACCACACCAAGTTCTACTGACATGTAACAAGATCCCCCATCAACAAGTGTGTCAACCAACAGGCGGCACACAGGACCACACCAAGTTCTACTGACATGTAACAAGATCCCCCCATCAACAGGTGTGTCAAACCAACAGGCGGCACACAGGACCACACCAAGTTCTACTGACATGTAACAAGATCCCCCATCAACAGGTGTGTCAAACCAACAGGCGGCACACAGGACCACACCAAGTTCTACTGACATGTAACAAGATCCCCCATCAACAGGTGTGTCAAACCAACAGGCGGCACACAGGACCACACCAAGTTCTACTGACATGTAACAAGATCCCCCATCAACAGGTGTGTCAAACCAACAGGCAGCGGCACACAGGACCACACCAAGTTCTACTGACATGTAACAAGATCCCCCATCAACAGGTGTGTCAAACCAACAGGCGGCACACAGGACCACACCAAGTTCTACTGACATGTAACAAGATCCATGGCTTCCCTCAACCTGTCCGCAGGGGAACTGCTGAAGAAGGGGGACAGAGGGATTGCAAATAAAACGACGGACTGACCGCACTGCAGAGAAGACAGGGACACAGCTGCAGACTCAGGTCTTGGCTCACAACTGACAAAATAAAAAAAAAAAACTTGGTGAATTCTTCTTCACCTCATTTAGTTGAGAAGAAGAAGAAGGAGGAGGAGGAGAAGAGGAGGAGGAGGAGGAGGAGGAGGAGGAGGAGGAGGGAGGAGGAGGAGGCAGTCATCGGAACGGGGGATCACATTTCCAAGAAAAGATCCATTTAGCAAGATTGCAAATCTTTCCGAAAAGGTCAGTCGGAGATTTATGACCTTTACCCTTAGTTACAGTTTAATACAGGGAGTCATTGGTAAAGTTCTAAAAATAGACATTTCCTCATTATTTTCTCCCCCAAGCTTGGCTCTGCGGGCTGACGATTGCAGAGAAAATGCCGCCGTTAAAGTTCAGCACACCCCGCATGATGGGTACAGTTGAATGTCAGATGAAATGAAGACACACTGTAAATTCTCTGTGTCCTCTCAGTATGACGTATGAAATGAAGACATTCTGGCGTTCCTTCCGGGCCCAGATCGGCCTCACCAGCCACCTGCGGACCCACACTCAGCGATCTTCCATCTGAGATTGAAGTCATGGTCATCTTCGAAATCGAAGGACGAACAAACGTGTCGATACCATTATTTCCTGCCGGTCTGATGTTCAGTATGGCTGTATCCCAATAGCACCACGACCATGTCATCTCAGTATCGTTACGTGTCGATAACATGATTTCCTTTCAGTCTGATGTCCAGTATGGCTATGTACCAATAGCCCTACGTCTCAGTATGACCACGTATCGATGACATAATTCCCTACCAGTCTGATGGGCACCGTGTGTCCCAGCTGCAGCAGGTCTCAATATGGCTACGTATTGATGGCACTAGTTTTCCCAACCTTCCGGACACTTGTCACTATTTCCTTTGCTTCCGTGGGAGTGTATCGACTCCCCTTGCTATATACACCTACGCACCCACCCCACCCTCCCCTAAACCACCCTGTTCGATGCTCGTCCCGCTCCATAGTTTCCGTGCTTGATACCCCGTTTTCTCGACACTTTCCCTTCTGCAAACCACACACACACACACACACACACACACACACACACACACACACACACACACACACACACAAACACACCACGCGCGCGCGCGCGCACACACACACACACACATACACGCAAACCGATACTACCAGGTAGCTGTATTGAGCCGATGGCCACGTTGGAAATTTTAGTGGAAAGAATGTTGCCTAGGTAGCTATTTATTTTCCCATTCCTAACGCCATTTTAAACCTCCCAAAAGTAAAATAATTGTAATTCAAGAATACATACATGAGAGAGAGAGAGAGAGAGAGAGAGAGAGGAGAGAGAGAGAGAGAGAGAGAGAGAGAGACAGAGAGAGAGACAGAGAGAGACAGAGACAGAGACAGAGAGAGAAACAGACAGACAGACAGTGGGAATGCAGATAAGCTGGGGAAGTAGAAAGCGAAAAGGAACAGTCTGACCTCCCAAACAAAACCAGCTGAAAAAAAAAAAGAACATGGACAGAAAGGAGACAGGCAGAGAAAGAGCGTAAGAAGGAAAGAAAACAAAAGACGGAGGGAAAGAAATAAAATCGTGAGCATAAAAATCGTTGTGAAAAGGAGACAGTGATGAAGAGCCACAAGACTGCGATGACAATGATACATTATGAGGGCAGAGCCTTACATGGGAGGTAATGTAATTGGTCCGTCACAGAACGCCGTGTAACCAAACACCCCACTGCTGAATCACTGCCATCCGTTTTTTTCTGTTCAACTTGCCACCACAGAGAGAGAGAGAGAGAGAGAGGAGAGAGAGAGAGAGAGAGAGAGAGAGAGAGAGGAATGATGAAATGGAATTCACTGAGAGAGAGAGAGAGAGAGAGAGAGAGAGAGAGAGAGAGAGAGAGAGAGAGAGAGAGAGACGAAACGAAACGAAATTTATTTAACCAGGGTAATGAGATAAGCAATATACATGCTCTTTTTTCCACCCAGCCCTGGGGCAAAAGGGAAGACGTATTCATAGCAAATCAAGGGCAATACGTATAAGAAGAACAAGAACAAACAAACCAAGAAATAGCATGATAATACAAAAATTTAATACAGATAAACTGCTGTCAACACCACTGTCAAACGAACGCAGTGGGAAAAATGTGGACATATGGTAAACGGGGAAAGGACGGAGAAGGAATCGGGCGGGGTATAGACACACAGCGCTGTTAAACGTAGCAATAATCATCCGTAGCCCGTTTGGTATGTAGCGCTTTCGCTACGTAGCGCCGACGGCATGTCGTTTTATCCACACGTTTCAATACAAGTAGAACCAAACGAAAATGGAAGTAGAAAAAAACTTTCGGTCACAGAAAAAAATTCTGATAATTCAAATATTGAATTAAAATCAACATTACCATCTGTTAATGTTTAACGTCACACCTTCAAACAGAGCAAGGGTCCGTCTCAAAGGACTGTTTGACATTAATCTGTAACACATCACATTATAATCCATTCTATGACGATGTTTAAATAGTACACACACACACACACGCACGCACGCACGCACGCACGCACGCACGCACACACACACACACACACACACACACACACGCACACAACTCTGTGCATGCGCGCGTGGTGTGTCCGTGCGTGCGTGCGTGCGTGCATGCGCGCGCGCGCGCGCGCGCGTGTGTGTGTGTGTGTGTGTGTGTGCTCATAGTCACCTTTAACGCTGGCTTTCTCCCCGGAAGCACAGCTATTTCTACAACCAAACTCTGGCAGAATGAGAAACATTTCTTAAACCTTCCCAGCCATTCCATGTGTGAAGATGTCACTGAATCGTAAGTAAGCCACAAGAAAGCGATCGGCAATGTCAGCAAGAGTATCAACATTACGACAAAGCGAAGAATAAGAAAGAAGAGGAAGGCAGAGGCGGAGGTAGCGGCGAAGGGGTACAGGATGGGACATGGAGGAGGGGGGGGGGGGGAATGAGGACAGCAGTCACCGAGAAGCTGGGTGGGTTGATGACGAACAGAAGCGTTACGTCATGAGGATGATTGAGGGTCATGTTTTGCGCGCTATGTTGGTGTCACTGACTCTTGTTTTGCGCCACACTTGCCGCATTAGTCTGACCAAAGTCACGAACAGCCATGTCAGTGAAGTGCTTGAAATATTATCCTCTACGTCCTTTTACCTCATCGTCACTTGAGAGAGAGAGAGAGAGAGAGAGAGAGAGAGAGAGAGAGAGAGAGAGAGAGAGAGAGAGAGAGAGAGAGAGAGAGAGAGAGAGAGAGAGAGGCAGGCAGACAGGCAGGGACAGGCAGGCAGAATAGGATGTTTCCCGAGCATCCTGTCACTGTCAATGGTCAAAGTGGAATAGACGAGGCAGCCAGTATGTGTAAGGAAGGGGTGGAATACGACATCATGAGTTACATGACTGAAGTTGAAAATATTATACCTCGCACTCTGACACTTTTTGTGTGTGCCTGTTTACGTCGTTTCAGTTTGGCGGTGCCGTAGGAGCTACCCCGAAGACACGAGACTGACCCGAGAAAGCTAAAAATTGTTTACAGGCAAATTACTGGGATTCATTACAAACAAATCCAAATTCACACACTGTTGGCTCCGTTCTGCCTACACGATCCACATGGATCCGTCTCTCCCCATTCGCCCCCGCCCACTCTTCGTCCTCCATATTCCTGCTGGGTTGATGCACACACGGAGGCCATTTTCATTCTTGTTTGATGTTGGTACGCTGTCACCAAGACGGTTCCACACAGTAAACGTCTAGTAGAGATATACTCCAGGTCTTTCCGGTCCATTCGAATGGAAATGTTATTTTAGACCTAACCGTGTCAGCCAGCACATGTGTGGGATTTAATCTGATTGGAATGCATCAAACTAACATCCAAGGCATCATCCAGGATTCAGTGAACTACTTGTAGTTCCAGGGCCCGGTCTTTCTTTCTTTCTTGGTTCCCTTTTTTTTAAAAACGATATTGCTACTGATGAAAAAAGATTGATTTTTCTTCTCAGATGCAAATTTTGAACTTTTATAATTGCGAGAATTAAATGATTCCGGATACTGGCACAAAGAAAGAAAGAAAAGAAAAAGAAGAAGAAGAAGAAGAAGAAGAAATAGTAGTAGTAGGAGTGGTAGTAGTAGTAGTAGTAGTAGTAGTAGTAGTAGTAGTAGAAGAAGAAGAAGAAGAGGGAAGAATGTAAGCTACGTGTGGTAGTTCTATCCCACAGATCCATATGAAAGGAGAGTACACGGATGTACCCAGATATACATACAATCCGCTTTCTGGAAATTACCTGACCAGTCCAATTGATCCAGACAGTATTAACGCATCGCTCTCCCGGAACTGCAATATCGCACATAATCCAAGCATTTTCGAATATATTATTTCTTTTAATGTCTTTCCTACTGAAAGCAACGGCCAAAGCTGATGATGTGTTGGACGCCGTCTCTATGGCCAAGATGCTAGTCCTATTGCTGCGGGAAAGGTTAGAATGACAAGGATTCCATGAATTCATTACGTCAGACTCTGGCACTTTGAAACGTATATTAAAGAAAGGATTTCATATCAGATGCCTGGCCAGTCTCCTGTTCGCTAATGGGACTTTAGACATTAATGCAGATTCTACATCTGGTGAAATAAATACATTTGTTAAATCTATAGACAGTGGGACACACACACACACACACACACACACACACACACACACACACACACACACACACACACACACACACACACACATGCACACACGCAGGCACGCAGGCACCCACGCACGCGCGCACGCACGCACGCACGCACGCACGCACACACACACACACACACACACACACACACACACACACACACACACACACACACACACACACAGAGAGAGAGAGAGAGAGAGAGAGAGAGAGAGAGAGAGAGAGAGAGAGAGAGAGAGAGAGAGGAGAGAGAGAGAGAGAGAGATTTTCAGCTTGTGATATCCATGAGGCAGGCAATAACACTCCAAAGTTTATTTTAACACTGACCACGGTGTCCTCAGGCCAATTATACAATATTCCAGTTTTCGATATTGACCATGGTACATCAAAGGGAAGGAACAATACTGAAAACTTAAACGGTGGCCATGGCATCCCAAAAGGAAAGAATGATGCTGACATTTTTCAATGTTTAAACACCATTCAGAACACACACACACACACACACACACACACACACACACACACACACACACGCGCGCGCGCGCGCGCGCGCGCGCGCGCGCGCGCGCGAAAGAGAGAGAGAGAGAGAGAGAGAGAGAGAGAGAGAGAGAGAGAGAGAGAGTTACCAATACACATCAAAACCAGGGTCAAAACAGAGGAACAGTTGACCCACCATTGTGCCACCTTCCGCAGCCGTTGTTGCCGCACACCGGGGATAGAGCTGTGGCTGACCCAATGACCTGGCTGCAGCAAAGACAGTCGACCATGCCACTTTGCTGCACGTGCTCCCGCTTTCCTGCTACAGTTTGTTTCTCCTCTCTTCCAGAACAGATGATTACCTTCGTTTCAGCTACAGGTTGTGTGTGTGTGTGTGTGTGTGTGTGTGTGTGTGTGTGTGTGTAGAGTCAGTGTCTCTGCTTCCTTCTGGTATTTTGCTTCATTAAAGGAAGTCGCATCCACAGTTATCTCTCCATATGACCGTGTATGAAACGGATTCGCTTTGCTGTTTCTTGTTTCTTGTGTTATATCTTTTTCTTACCTTTAGATTTGTATTTTCCTTCCATTTAAAAACTTCTCTTTCTTATCCAGTCGTCAGGTCATTGTGACAATCATGGCAGTAGAACAGTAGATGCTTCCACAATGGATGAACAGAAGCAGCTGGACCAGAACATGCAGCTAATCTGGACCTGTTGATGTATTTGATATGGTCCCAGACACAGCTGATGCGAGACAGAAAACGCAGCCAGTGTAGACCTGTAGATGCATCTTATGTACACGAATAGACCCAACGAGTATAAACTAGAAGACCCGGCTAATGGAGACCTATAGATGTAACTAATGTAGATCGACACACCAAGAAATGTAAACCAGAGGACGCTGCTGATGTGTGTGGAACGCAGGGAGGCCCTAATGCGCGCGGAATTCTGTGCACAATTCCGTGTACATTTCTTCGCTGATTGATCAGAAAGCGCGCACGGAATTCTGCCCGTAGCTACGCGCGCTATTCCGCGCTGAATTCCTCGTGCAATTGAAAGCGGAATTCCGCGCGCAATTTCTTTCCGGTCGCTCAAAAACATTGACACGATAGTGGTAGAGGGTTCCGAGGCTGCATGCAAGAAAACAGGTCGCGCCATCACGTGCAGCACGTACGCCATGTTGGAAGTGAAAACTTCCAAGGACAGTGACGATCGCATCAGTAGTCTGCAAGTTTGAGACGCCTGCCCCTTTTATGAATTTATATCGGCGTTGAATGAATAAAACGACATGAAGGCGATGTGGGGACAAACATTCGTTAATATAACGCCACTAATAGAAGCAGACAAGGCGACAGGGAGGAGAAGACAATGAATGCAGTGATTGTCAACTGGCTCATGAGAAGCCTTACTGGGGAATACTGTCTGATAAAACAGTCTTGTTAGGAGCTTGTTGGCCAAACATTTTTTTACTTACAAGTTCACATTTCTGAAATTTGGTATACTAAAGGTGAAACGTGAGCAGAGTAAGCCCCCCCCCCCCCCCCCCCCGGTTCTGGAACAGTTGCCGTGTTTGTTGTTTCACGCGCTTCATTTTCAGGCAATCGGATGTGTTCACGCCCTCACATACACTTTTAAACTTACCCCACGATTTCCTGACAGCGGCAATTTTAAACGGAACGCAGTGATTCGGCAAATTCAGCATTTGGAAGACTGGTCACTTAACCCCAAAAGTATACCCGATATTCTTGACACGTTTTAGTGTTGTGTATTTATGTCACTGTGTGAAATCTTATGCAGACTGAAAATCGATAACGTTTGTTTTACATCCTTCAAATCCCATCTGTCGCTTGAGGTGTGTTTTATCCCTGTCAAAAACATGTTTGTTAAAAAAAAAGCATATAACTGCCACATTCGCAACGATAGTCCTTTTTAAGTGTATTGTATTGACAAAATCGCACATTGATGCATTATGTCATTTCTGCCGACCCTTTTGTTAAAAAAGAAAAGAAAACGAAGAAGAAACACCGTGCTATTTTTTTCTGTACACTTTAAGGTCAGCTAGGATTGTTTGCTGTCATTTGACTAGTTTCTGGAGTTTTGATTGGCTAGAAACTTTATTCACAGCGCTGACGTTTAAATTCAGTCAAAATGCAGATTCATTTGTGTACTTTATATCTGTTGCCGAATTCAGTCAAAATGCAAATTCATTTATATAGTTCATATCTGTAGCCAGGTAGTATTGATAAGACGACGACGATGACGACGACGATGATAATTATGATGATGACGACTATGGCAACAACAACAACAACAACAACAATAATGATGATAGTAATAATAATAATAATAATAATAATAAAATTACTGATAACGCTGATTATGATGATGATGATGATGATGATGGTGACGATGATGGTAATAATAACAATAATGATTATAAATATGCTAATAATAACATATGATAATAACAATGATAATGATAACGATAAGTATAATCAATCGATAATATGATATTCATCTGATTACAAAAGTACAAAAGGATACAATCTTCACAAATTATATAAAAACAAATAAGAATGGAATTCATCTTCCTTTGGATCAATACATCATGGATTAATCAGAGACACAGAGAGAGAGAGAGAGAGAGAGAGAGAGAGAGAGAGAGAGAGAGAGAGAGAGAGAGAGAAACAGACAGACAGACAGACAGACAGACAGGCAGGCAGACAGACAGATAAACAGACAAACAGAGTTCAAACTTTAGACTTTAGGGCAGAGGGGGGGAGGGGGGCGCTGAACACATTATCGTATTTGATCATGAGAATTAAATTTGATCATGAGAATTAAGTTTAAGATTCAAACCAAATGTAATCTACTGTAAACTTGTAATCAGTATAATGCTTGTTATCACAGCAAGTAGAATTGTTGATATGCATAAGTAAAATCAAGCAATTATGAAAAATGGCATAATTCTATATCATCCATGTTGGCGCTTCCCACACTTTTACATTCCGAGTATTGCACCCATCTTCCAAAAGTGCAGGTAGGGTTCCATACGGATGTATGCAAACAATAAAGCTGTCGGCAAAAATGGCACTGAACTCTGCACACAGTTTCTGACCAATCAGCGAAGAGATAAGGGCGGGAAGTAAGCGCACGCATTTGCACTTTTCCGTGTTCCATATATTTGGACAAATAGACGCTGCTAATGTTGACCAATTGACGTGGATCCATTGATGCAGCTGATTGGGCCTATGACCACAGATAATGTGGACCCATTGACACAAACTCAAGCGAGTCAGTAGATGCAATGGCCAGACGAAGGTCTAGCCAGACCTCACTTAATTGGCGGGGGTAGCTAAACAACAATGCGCTTTGATGTATGTGAGGTCGCCCGTCAGGTTAATGACCTATCTGTTCCCAGCCTGACCTAGTGGCCCTGACAAATTGGTGCCTTTCCTCCAAGCCTGGAGGGCCATCACGCCTGGGACTGTGGACAATTAGCAGGACAGAGAAGCCAGCTGCAGCCCCCCCCCCCCCCCCCCCCCCCCCCCCCCCCCCTCCCCGTACGTTTTATCACCGGATCGGTGACATAAGGGTTATCCGTACACCTCTGTCGTCTGGGGGAGAGGCAGGCAGTCCCTGGTTGATATAACACCTTTGAAAGGCGCTGTCAGGCTCTTCCTAAGGTAATATTTATTGTGGTTTTCACGTTGTTTCTCTGTGAGTTTTATTCAAACACGAATTCATAATTCACGCGATTCTTACCATTCATTTATCCACAGGCTGTCTTTATTTCGAGCACATAATATATCACATTTATTAACGTTAAGCATAAGTATTTCATAGTCAATGATGACCAGGAAAGGTGACAAATCTTGAACTAGACTAACGAGACTGAAAGGTAACTGAAAACGCGCCAGCACTCAAATGCACACTCACACCAGGAGCAACGTATAAAGGCTTTCTTTAATGCACAGCATGAAGTAGATATGCGAACTGTATAGCAAACTCGTTTTCATCAGATATCACTTGCAACATATATTAAAAAAAAGAAACGCAAAAAATATACTTCCCAGATCGTTGTTAGCTCCGGAAAAGTAGCGTAGGGACAAACATAGTGAAGACAGCAAAAGAGATAGAGAGAGAGAGAGAGAGAGAGAGAGAGAGAGAGAGAGAGAGAGAGAGAGAGAGAGAGTGTTACGCGCAAGACGCCGTTGCGTTTTTGTCGTTGAGGCGTGTAGCCGTTGTAATTCTGGCTTGCGTGCTAAGGGAGGTAAGTCCAGGCGAGAAGGTCTGTGGGTGCGATGTTCACGTGTGTGTGTGTGACCATGATCACCGTGACGGTCAGCTTGTGTTGTTGTTGTCCATTGGTTGAGGGAAGCTGGTGAGCTGTGGTCAGTTTGTCGACTGGGATGCTAGCTTGGCTTCTCTCATCAGTTTCGACTCCTGGAACCGTCCGCGAAGGTTCGGCGGTTGCAGTATCGTGGTTGACACTCTTGCTACCTCGCTTGGTAGGGTGTCACGGTAAGCTCTCGGTCAACCGTGTGCTGGCTTGGCTTCCGAGCGTTATTTCTATGTTTCGGTGGCCGTCTGCAGTTTACGTTGAGCAGTGGTGCAGAGGCGTCCACTGGTACACTGCAGCGCGGGTGTCCTGTCCTGTCCTGGGGGTCGACCGTCCTGTGAGGGAGACGGAGGTCTTCAAGGTCGGGTCCTGCTTCCACGCGTCGGTGTGGTTTTTTTTGTTACCCAGGTGAGGTTATATGGGATGTGAGGAGTGGAAGGTGGTAACGATCGTGACCATGTAAATAATGTATAGACTGGGGGAAGTTGTGCCGTTAATTGGTGATTATGTATTTAAGGTGAAGCTACGGCGTTGTTTGGTCACATTTGTGAAGGTGCAAACCATAATATCTCGGGTGTGTGGCGCTTATGTGCGGTATTCCGTGATGGAGGAAAGATGGGGGGTGAAATGGTATTGTTTGTGCGGCGGCGTCGTATATGTCGTGCGAATGGTTTAAACGCCACATGTGCTTGGTAAGGCCGCCTGAATCGTGAAGTAAGAAAAGCGGGTTGCGTGGCTAAAAATATTCTGTACATTCCTTATTTGGAGCAGACGCGTTAAACGTACGTGTAGGCTGTTGTGAAGTTCACTTATATAAGGTGTAGGGAACAGGGTGATGTACAGAATGGAGAGGGTGGTAGTCCTAGTTGGCTTGCTATGGTAATCAAATAAAAAGGGGTAGGTAAAGGGAGGGGGGGTGGGTATGATGAAGGTAGGGGTAACTTATGGATATTATAGTAGCGTATACAATAGTTAGGTTAAGGGTGGGTATTATAGAGGGGGTAGCTTAAGGGAATCTTTGGGTAAAGAATGATGCTTATTATAAGTGAGTGCAGGGATGTTAATTGTTATGTATATGAATAAGCTTCCATGGTGTTGTGCTATGACATGTGATGTGCTATCCCATGTTTGGTTGTGATGGAATGTTTATGCGGTCATGTTTTTTTTTTTTACATTTTTTGTTTTGTTTTTACAAGACTGATTTAATGTCGATGGGGATGTAACTTAAGATTGAGAGAGTATTACCACAGGCATTTGTCAATACGACTTAAAAAAATGGAGATTTGAGGTCGATACGGGTTTGCCTATTCTAGTTCGGTACCAAATATAGAGGGAATACTGTCGACTGTTCTGTTGTTCTATTAATGGTTTAGTAGTGATATAATTGTATGTGAACAAGAGCTATAGTATGCTGTTAAAATCGTCCATGGCATTAAGACAGACCTTGTGCTGTTAATGTCCGACTGGTCAGTTTTATTACTTGCCGGTGACAATATTGGCTTTTGATTAGTGTGCCACTGGTGTGAGCACAGTCCATCTTTATAGTGGCGTTATATGAGGTTGAAGGGGGTACATAGTATGGAGAAATACAAACTCAGCCCCATGTGCAAATGAACTCTGGTAATTTAAAAAAACTTGTCTGGACCGATAACATGTACGACTGCTAGTCAAAAAACTCTGGTAGGAACAGCAGTGGGCTGGGTTAAGTGGCGTTAAACCAGTATCGGTACCGTTTAGTCATAAGGACGTTTTGTAACTGTAGGTGCTGACAGACCGCCCTGGCTTCCGCCTTTGACTCCTGCCTGGGCTGTCGTTCCTGGTTTTCACTGAATCTACCCTGGCAGCTGTCCTGTCGTCCGCTGTGATGTCTGCTCTGATGGTCGCCTGACTTCTGCCTTGGCTTGGCTCTGACGCGCCCACCACCCGTACCAGTCCGAGGTGGAACCGACCTTGGGTGGGTGCTAAGTGAGGCTACGAGGGGTGTGGGTGTGTGTGGTGTCTCCTGCCGCCTGCGTCTGCCATTTGGAGGAGAGTCCTACGTGCGTGACCTGTCCGGGTCACGTGTGTCCTCACCGCCAGCTTCCAGCCTGCGACTCTGCGACTGCAAGGTTGTTTCCACTGTGGTCCTCAGGTGTCACACGTAGGATGTGATAGTTACACTACTGCAGACACACACTTTGTGATAGGTAGTGCACTCTACACTTTCATCGGTTGGTGATCTTCAATCATCTTCAGTCTCCATTGTTAGTCTTCAGTCTTCTTCATCTTGTAAGCTTCAGTCATCGTCATCGTTTGGGTCTCGACAGTTGCGCCTCACTCTGTCGTCCTTCTTCATCCCCGTCCGATTAGCCGGTGGTGATGTTGTGACTACTGATGGTTGCGGAGACTTGCTAGGGTGGAGCTGCCATTGATGGTGTTGGCGGATGTGTGTGTGGGCGGGGATGTGCGAATGTGTGAGTTGGGAAACTGTTTGACAAGTATATATGTGTTTCTTAGTAATTTGATTATTTGAGGGAAGAAGTGGTGGGTGTGTTTGGTAAATAAGTGCTCCTGGGTGAGCAAATTGCCAGCAGAGGTTGGTCAGGTTATCTTGAGCGGCTGGGTATCGCATGGGCACCAAGGGTTCGGTGGCGCTGTCTAATTGCCTGGCAGTCCAGCCCTTGGTTACCATGTGATTCGCCAGTGGTGCCCCTTGTCTAGGTTGGACTCTGGGTGGGTCGGGATCCCTTGAGATTCCCAGCGACAGGAGGGCATGTTGTTATTGGTAGGTGTTTGTATGCATAGGAGTTGGGTCTGTGCTTGATCGCTGTGCACTTGGGTGCTGTGGCAAAAGGATTTGCTGGGGTTTATATGCCTGTCCTTTGAGTGCTCATGGGTTGTAAAGTGGAAGTTAAGGTATATGTGCTGTTGGGTGATTGTGAATGATTGTGGGAGTGACTGTAAATAAAATTGGCTGTTTGTGCACCTGTATTCGTTTGCTTGTGTCTGTTTTGTAGGGCGTGGTAGTATTAGTTAGTGGGAGGGAGGGATTTAAATAGGGAAACCCATTACATCCCTAGGGTGTTCCCTGTCACCGTCTTATACGTGTGTGACAGAGGGAGAGAGAGAGAGAGAGAGAGAGGAGAGAGATGGAGAGAGAGAGAGAGAGAGGGAGAGGAAGGGAGGGAGGGAGAGGGAGGGGCGGCAATGAGGGGGAGGGCGGAATGGCATGTGATGTGCGTGGGAGTGGCGGATGGATAGAAAGGGAACGCGTCTCTGTGGCATGTGGGCAAAACCTGAGTGAACCTTTGAACGTTCAGGTGTGAATAGTTGATTATATGCCTGAGAGAGAGAGAGAGAGAGAGAGAGAGAGAGAGAGAGAGAGATGAGGGAGGAGGAGGAGCATGCATTCATTGACAGGCCATTGTTCTTGCTCAAGGGACGCACTCATTAAACTACTTACCAAGGCCAGTCATACATAATAGTTACGCGCTCATATCTCAGTATGTAGACGCAGCAGGTGATCATAACTGAAACGATTTTGGTCCAAAAGAAATACTGACACATTTCTAAGGCTCTGTCATGCTACGTTGCTAAAAGTATAGTGTACTAGAAGTAGAGTGTTTACGTGAATCAAGACTGTTTCAATTTTAAAAAAAATTATGTAATGCTGACCCAAAACAATCAGAATGGACTCGGTGTTCCTTTGGTAGACAACATGGATAATGAGAGAGAGAGAGAGAGAGAGAGAGAGAGAGAGAGAGAGAGAGAGAGAGAGAGAGAGAGAGAGAGGGTGTTTAGACTATAGCGAGTAAGGAGACGGGATGCCCAAACTGAACAAACATTTGATTATGAGACTTTAAGTTCAAACTTCAAACCAAAAGTTATCGGCTGTAAACATCGTAATTTTTTTTCTGTTCTGCGTAGGCAGGCTGATACTCCTGCGGACACTCCCTATGGACAGGCAAGGGATAATCCCATCTACCCAACAAAAGGAGTGGAGTTTTGTGTGTATGACCGTTTTTATCCCGCAATTAAGGCAGCCATACTCCAACTTTGAGGAAGGTGCATGCTATGTGTAACGTGTCATCCATACCAATGGCAAACTGGCCTTCTCTTCCTAAAGTGGTAATGGGATTTTACGTGTGTGCAAGACGTTATGCGTGCGTTCACACACGGAATCTCGGTTTGTAGTCTCATTCGAAGGACTGTATGGGAAATGGTATCAAAACCAATCTTTACTCCGAGGGAAAATCCCCTCTACCGAAACGGCCCGCGGAGATTCGAACCCACAACCCCAGGATTTCCAAGATTACGAGTCCGGCGCTCTACGACTGAGTTATTTCGGCCCCCGAACATTGTAATTAATATAAGATTTTTCAGCATATCAAACAGAATTTTTTCATACTTATAAGAAAGTCAAGCAAGTATTAAAAATCATAACTGTAAACTAAGTGACGAACGTCTGTGTTTCCCACAACTTTTTAAGTCTATGTATTGACCCACCCCCTCCCTCCCCTCCCCGGCAAACTTGCAAGCAGAGCCCCATACAGAAGAATGTGAACGATAACACTGTTGGCAAAACTGACGTTGAAATTTGTATGAAGTTTCTAGCCTATTGGTGAAGAGATAAGTACAGGAATTAACTGCACGCCCATGGACCATTCCATGGTCCATAAATCTGGAACAGTAGACGCTACTAATGTTGACCACTTGACCCTGTAAATGTGGACTCATAGACACTACTAACTAGACCCGTTTTCGGAGCTGATGTGGACCCACTGACACAGATCAAGCGAGTCAGTAGATGCAATGGCCAGACAAAGGTCCAGCCAGACATCTCCCAGTTGGGAGATTAGCTAAACAATAATAAGCTTTGATGATTGTGTGGTCACCCGTCGGGCTAATGACCTCTCTGTTTCCAGCCTAACCTAGCGATCTGACAAATTGGCGCCTTTCCTCCAGGCCTGGGGGTCCATCACGCCTGGGACTGTGGACAATTAGCAGGACCGAGGAGCCAGTGGCAGCCCCCTGTATGTTTTATCACCGGATCGATGGCAAGGTCTCCCACGGTTATCTGCCCCTCTCTGTGGCGCCATTCTGGGAGAGGCAGGCCCTCCCTGGGGGGAGGATGGTTGTGTCTGGAAAGATAACGCTTTCAATTGTGCTTACAGGCTATATTAAAGATGGTAGGGTTGGTCGAGGTGTTCTTATTGTTTCTTCTGTGATACTGTTGTTAAACATGATATGGTTGGCTACATGGATGTAGCCATATTTTGACCGAGAGACTCACTTTTACTACGAGCACATATTAGTGCATATTAACACCAAACATAAATGCTACTTTTACCGTCGACGATGACTAAGAACTTGACGAGTCTTCAAGCAGACTTAATCAGATGAAGTGTAACTGAAAACGAGCCAACACTCAGGATACGAGCCAACGCTCAGGGTACGAGCCAACACTCAGGGTACGAGCCAACACTCAGGGTACGAGCCAACATCAGGGTAAGAGCCAACACTCAGGGTACGAAGGAGGTAAGGCTTCTTTCATGCACAACATGAAGCACACAGGCAGATTTCTAACGAACTCGTCTTCATAAGACATCCTATGC
The DNA here is from genome assembly GCA_016801955.1 of Conus betulinus. Taxonomy (NCBI): domain Eukaryota; kingdom Metazoa; phylum Mollusca; class Gastropoda; order Neogastropoda; family Conidae; genus Conus; species Conus betulinus. The sequence continues at coordinate 176,766 of JADBJO010004936.1, forward strand.
ACCAGATATTAACAAAAAAAAAAAAAAAAAAAAAAAAAGCGCACAAACCCACACTCCTCAAATTGTTGTCAGTCTAGAAATGTAATGAAAAGAAAATAAAGGAAAGGTGAAGATAGCTATTAAACAGAGAACTAAACTCAACTCAAATAGTTTAATTGCAAAGGCCACCGACCTGTCTGCAATGAGGTCAAGAACAAAAAGTAGAACACACACACTCGGCGCATAAACTGAAAATTAAGAAAGAACATTTTGATTCTTTGTCCATCCTATAAAGATTTAAGAGATAAATACGTTTTGCCTCATACTAGAAATGTTCATTAAGTGTCATTGCTTCTTTTACTGCAAAATGGAAAAAGAGAATTGTAATTCGCTCTGTGGCTATGTTCATTTCAAAAGCACTAAAACGCTGAGAGAGGAACTGTTATCAGTTAACACACAAATGCCAGAATAATTTCAGGATGAACATTTTGTTATGCAAATATAAACTGAGAACGGAACACAGAGAGAGAGAGGGGGGGGGGGGGGGGGGGGGGGGGGGGGGGGGGGGGGGGGGGGGGGGGGGGGGTCGGAGGCGGAGGCGGATGGGGGACGAAAGGGCAGGAGAAGAAGGAAGAGGGATGGTGGGGGGAGGGGGGTGTGTGCAAAAACTGTGCTGCATCTCGTAAGCCAAAATCTTATTTATTTATTATTATATTTTTTTAATATTTTGACCTTTATTAGTATTCCTATCAGTAATATTATTATCATCATACGACTTGACTCACAACATTATTTCCCTTCCAGCAGCCTCGTTCTCATTCAACGCCTTCTTCCTTGCGCTGAACACAGAAGCGATCAAAGCTAAGTGTATTTTCGTTATTTGTTTCATTTTTGTTGCACTGAAGAAGACCTAAGAGGTCGAAACGCGTTGTGGTTGTCTTGTGACTCGTTTGTCCAGTTTCTCTGGGCGGTTCGCTGACATTATTCAAAATCTTCAAGTGTGAAAACTGGATTACACGCCTCAGCGAGCAAGAGAGAGAGAGAGAGAGATAGAGAGGATGAGAGAGAGAGGACGAGAGAGAGAGAGAGAGGAGAGAGAGAGAGAGAGAGAGAGTCCCTCAAATCTAACACAAGTCAAATGCAGACTTTTGGCGTGTCCAATTATCGCCACTCTCTCTAGGAGATTAACACGAATTCTTTTCATGCAATCAATGATAGAACTTACGCCATTTTGCAGGGGCGGATCCCTTCCAAAAGGAAGAGAGAGAGGCTGTTTTCTGGTTGGGGTATGATGTGTGTTGTGGGGATATAGACTGCTGCCATTCTCTATCACATATTTTGAGAGAAATAAAAGCTCTTGAGCGTGCAAGTTGGGGTCAGTTGTGGGGATAGGGGAGTAGGAGGAGGGGAGGGTAAAGGGGGGCACCGCAATGCTACTGTTGTTTTTCTGTGACTCCTGTGCTCTGATGTTTCCATCATTTGCCTTGGTTTTTGTTTGGATATGATGAGATTCCTGTAGCTTTGGGACATGGCCCTACGTTGTAGGGCTGAGGGTAGGAGATGTGGAAGGGTGTATATTGAATCTCTGTAACTCTTTCTTCCCCTTATAATTCTCCCCAAACATTTGTCCTCTTTCCTCTCATCATTATCGTTACTTTCTCAAAACACCCATATGCCATGGTTATGTTAAGCAGGCTTAGTTCCAGAAACAGCATGGGGAAACTTCAGGCCCACTGTGTAAGAGAAGGTATTCCGACAGGTGTGTACCAGCGGAGTGTAGGCCTAATGATATGTGACGTGTACCCAGTGAAGTGTAGGCCTAATGCTCAGTCGACATGTACCCAGTGAAGTGTAGGTCTAATGATCAGTGACGTGTACCCAGTGAAGTGTAGGTCTAATGATATGTGACGTGTACCCAGTGAAGTGTAGGCCTAATGATCAGTGACGTGTACCCAGTGAAGTGTAGGCCTAATGATATGTGACGTGTACCAGGGAAGTGTAGGCCTAATGACCAGTGACGTGTACCCAGTGAAGTGTAGGCCTATGATCAGTGACGCGTACCAGTGAAGTGTAGCCTAATGATATGTGACGTGTACCCAGTGAAGTGTAGGCCTAATGATCAGTGACGTGTACCCAGTGAAGTGTAGGCCTAATGATATGTGACGTGTACCCAGTGAAGTGTAGGTCTAATGACAGTGACGTGTACCCAGTGTAGTGTAGGCTAATGATCAGTGACATGTACTCAGTGTAGTGTAGCCTAATGATCAGTGAAGTGTACCCCGTGAAGTGTAGGCATATGATCATTGACGTGTACCCAGTGAAGTGTAGGCATAATGATCAGTGACGTGTACCCCGTGAAGTGTAGGCTAATGATCAGTGACGTGTACCAGTGAAGTGTAGATCTAATGATATGTGACGTGTACCCTAAGTGTATGCCTAAATGATCAGTGACCTTGTACCCAGTGAAGTGTAGGTCCTAAGATCGTGACGTGTACCCAGTGAAGTGTAGGCCTAATGTATGTGACGTGTACCCAGTGAAGTGTAGGCTAAGATATGTGACGTGTACCCAGTGAAGTGTAGGCCTAATGATTATGTGACGTGTACCCAGTGTAGTGTAGGCCTAATGATCAGTGACGTTGTACCCAGTGAAGTGTAGGCCTAATGACCAGTGACGTGTTACCAGTGAAGTGTAGGCCTAATGACCAGGACGTGTACCCAGCGGAAGTGTAAGGCCTAATGATATGTGGCGACGTGTACCCAGTGAAGTGTAGGCCTAAGATATTGGACGTTGTACCCAGTGAAGTGTAGGCTAATGATATGTGACGTGTACCCAGTGAAGTGTAGGCCTAATGATCAGTGACGTGTACCCAGTGAAAGTGTAGGCCATAATGATCAGCAGTGAAGTGTACCAAGTGTAGGCCTATGATTAAGTGAGTGTACCCAGTGAGTGTAGGCCTTATGACCAGTGACGTGTACTCAGTGAAGGTTGGTCTAATGATCAGTGCACGTGTACCCAGTGAAGTGTAGGCCTTATGACCAGTGAACGTGAATAAACCTGTTTGCCAACTGTTGGGCCGGCAAATTGCGAAGCAGTGTGTTCGGTGTGACTGGGCAGAACAAAGCAATCCAAAGGCTGTTCTTCTGTGGCTTGCTCCAAGTGCTAAGAGAGACCCAAGACTCAAGACCAAGTATTTGATTCATATTAGGCCTCAGCCCATCATAAGGGTCGGGAATGTGAAATATGTAACGACTGAAGATATATAACAGATTAAAAAGACAAGGTTGACTATGAATAAATGTTGCATGTACCTTTCAAGAAAGTCACAACATCTCTCATTTTGAACCTTATAACAAACAAAGAAAGAATACGCACTCTTTCAGGTTGGGATGAAATATAGCAAACTCAGTTAAACAGTGAAGAGGTCTATA
>JADBJO010004937.1:0-2500 GCA_016801955.1 Conus betulinus
GTGTATGTTAGCTCTGTGCATCACACCCGTTATTTGACAGTGTTTCAGATCATACATAAATGTGTTAGTACTTTGTGCCATACATCACACCTTACCTCAGACAACAAGGTCATGTTTAATGCCATTTTTTTTTCACCAGACAGTTTGGGGTTCCAAGATGGAATGGAACTGGATGGGCTGGTGTCTGGTCTGCTCACATCGTCTCTGCACTTTGGGTCAGTGGTGTGTGTGTGTGTGTGTGTGTGTGTGTGTGTGTGTGTGTGTGTGTGTGTGTGTGTGTGTGTGTGTGTGTGTGTGTGTGTGTGTATGTGTGTGTGTGTGTGTGTGTGTGACTGACCTGACATGTCTGTCGTCAGCGCTAGCTCCGCCAGGGAGGGAGACCGTGTTTGATTGTTTGTTTGTTTGTTTGTCTGTCTGTCTGTCAGCAAGTGCACGCAAGGGCACAAAACCAATTTGAAACTAAACTTGGAGCAAAGACAGAAAGCGGTGAACCCATGAACACGGTCTGTAAACGAAACGTTGAAGATTTGTGTCATAGTTTTCTTTTTTTTCTTTCTATTTTCAAATCTTCTGAGTATCCTCAAAGATAGTTTGTATAGCGAACCCATGAAGTTTCGGTGGGACTTACAGAGCATACCGGGATCAAATGATTCTGATCGAACTCCCTGTGCTGTTCGAAATTCAGAATGGAGCAAACGCACCTCTACAAGACTGAGAAGTATGCCAGTCTAGCGAGCAGTTTGAGTGAACCTGGCTTCTAGGTCCGGATCCTCTCCACAGAAGTTGGAGTGAGGGGATTTGTAGGCTCATTAGCCTAGACCTCATGAAACAGCTCGGGAGTTCGGGGAAGAAGAGGACCGGAACCCTGAAAGCAATGACAGAGGCAGCAGAAAAGAGCTCCAGCTGAATCTGGTCAAGGAGGAACAAAAGTGAACGCCATAAGGCTTTAATTTCCAAACTTAGAGCAGGTAGCCCGTTAGCAGTGGGGTAAGACATTCGTCTAAAAAGGTACGCCTTGAGATGCCCACCTATCCAAATGTTGCGGGTTTGAATCCCGGCAGCGCTAGGAAGAAAAAAGAAGTTGGCAGTAGAAGGGCAACTGGGAGTCATGACCTGGATGCGACCCAGCCCCCTTAGAGCGTAAGGAGTTCAGGGCTGAAACACCTGTCTGAGAGGGTTTTCTTCTCTGAACACCTTCTGCTGTCAAGCTCTCCCTGCAGTTTCTTCCCACCAAGCCTGGATCAAAGGTATTGCTGAGACCGCTCACATTTCATTTCTTGAACTTTGTCTCACCACTTCAGTTCGTCACTTCCTTTCACAGGACGCCTTCCAAAGTCTTGCCTGACCATTGAAGCTCTCCTGGGTGGATCAGTCTATTGCTGTTTTGTCTGGTTCCCCGAGTTTTCTTCCCAAGAAACTTCAGGTCCAAAATCAAACTGCCCAACTCGTTTTTACGCACACCTACATTTTACAATATTTTCTCGAAAGGAAATCTTAAATGAGACAGGGGCAGTAAAGTGTATATAACAAGAAATCTGAATGAGGCAAGGAACTGGAAACTGTATGTATCAAGCAAGTAGGATAACTCTTGCTCCTATGATGAAATAATTACAGGCCCGTAAGTCTGAAACGATTGTTGCTTACGACGCTAAATCGCCTAGCAGGAATGACAACACAGAGCACACAGAACGAACACGGAGACATCCCCTTATAAATACTTTCCTTTCACTAGCTCACTGTTCAGCACAGGATATTTTGCAAAGTCGCAATTCAGCTGTAAAGCCTTGGACTCTTCCAGTTGTCAGTATCTGACTCTCTTGCACTCGTATGTTTATATTTCCCATCACTTATCTCTTGCACTTGTATGTTTGTATATCCCATCACGTGAATTCGGTTCTTCTTCTGATACTACTCGTCTCTTCTACATCCGCTCTAGCTCTGTTCGTGCTAAGCATTTCGGGCAACGTTTCTTTGTCTGTCAAGTCTGTTTCATTCGGAATAATCTCCCACCTCAACTCAGACATTCTGTCTTTTTTTTTAATTCTATTTGAAATCGTGCTCTCAATGCTATTTTCTTCCAGTCTCACAGATACAGACCCATGATTGCCGGTGTTGTTTTTTTTGGGGGGGACTATCACGTGCGTTTGGATGCCCGTGTTCATTCATCTGATTGTTACTGTTATTGTTTCAGAGGTGGGGGGGGGGGGGGGGGGGGGGGGGGGGGGGGGGGGGGGGGGGGGGGGGGTAGGTTGAGAAGGAGTGTGAAGAGGCGGGGTTGGGTAGTGTGGTACGCATGTATGTGAGCGGCGGCTGTGTGACTGTGGGCTGTGTTTTAATGTATTGTCCATTCTAATTTATTTGCTTTCTAGTTCGATGTGTGTTCTTCTTTATTTTCAAACGTTTTTGGGCATTCAGTTCACATACACTTCTTCTTACTATGTGTGAGTTTACCTGACCGAGTCCCAGTAATGTGTGAAGTGCACGTGCAAATGTTATGTGT
>JADBJO010004937.1:10000-15000 GCA_016801955.1 Conus betulinus
TCACACACAGACACTCTCTCACTTATTCACTCGAGCATCGATTGAACATTTATTGTGAGATTATCTTTCGGTTGTAATGTTAATCAGAAACAGAAACATCAACTGTTTATAGAACATAATTGCAAAAAAGAAAATATCGCAAAGAGGGAACAAACGAAATGGAATAGACAAACAAACGGTACTATCATTACACACAACATCGTTGATTGATTTATTGATTGGATCTTAAACAGATAAAGAATTAGACACATTAAAGATCTCTTGTAATATTCTGCCCACTGATCAAACAAACAAGCAAACAAAAAAAGAGAGAGAAAAAAAAGAGAAGAGAGAGAGAGAGAGAGAGAGAGAGAGAGAGAGAGAGAGAGAGAGAGAGAGAGAGAGAGAGAGAGAGAGAGAGAGAGAGAGAGAGAGAGAGAGAGAGAGAGAGAGAGAGAGAGAAGCTATAACACAAATCAAACAATTCAGAAACAAAAGAAACAAAGATTCCGTAAACATAATGCGAACTAAATTCTTAATGCTCACAGAGATGTACACATACATACGCACGCAAGCGCGCACGCGCGCACGCATGCATGCTTCTGTAAGGAACAAAGTGGCTTTAGAGAAGAAGTACAATTATCTGAATAACAGAGCAGTAGACGAAACGAACCTGATTGAAGACTAGTGAAATGCATGTTTGGATTGGACAAGAAAGTGTTGACTTTGTGGCAACTGGTCCACAGTATTATGGACTGTGGTGTGTCTCTATTTGACGCCAGGAACACACATTGTCTGCTTGTTCTGTTATTCGTACTCCTTTCGCTTGTTTAGCTACGAGAGAATTTGCAGGGAAATTACACTTGGAGTCTGGTTCTTTCAATGGCACTCTAAGTTCTGTACTACGCGATATTGGTGCTACCATCTGTGGTGTTCGCAAGAGATTGGTTTCGGATAGCCAGATGCTAGGTACTACAGTGAAATGTGTTTCTTTCGGGTGGACGTGTGGATGAATTCCCACTGGCTACAGTTTCTGTCAGTTGTACCTAATGTGAGGGCAGTCTAACCTGTTGTGGCCTAGAAAGCTCTGTCACAGATCTCATAGGGGGTAATGTTCCTTGTGTCTGTGAAAGCAGTGAATCCAGTGATGTGATTGACGAACCCTTCTGTTTGGCTGCCGTTACGAGGGCTAGAGCCCAACATGTGGACAAGAAAGCTTTGTCTCAGATTCCTGATGATCTGAACATTTCACGTTCTGATCTGAATCAGAAAAACAGGGGATGGTGAGTCTTTAAAGTCATGTTTTCAGTTGGCATCTTCTGGTGAGGCAAAGAGGTCAGGTACAACCACCTTCTATTACTATTTGTCAGACAGTGTCTTGTACAGCCATTTCCTTAAAAATGACATTCCTTTTTATCAGGTTGTTGTTCCCATTAACCTCCGACCTACAGTGCTGTCTGTAGCACATGATGTCATTCTGTCACGTCATTGTGGTTCTCGCCGAACTCTATCTAGAGTCCTCAATAGTTTCTTTTGGCCTGGAGTAACCGTAGATGTGGCCACGTATGTTGCTTGATGTGATGTTTGTCAGAAGACAGTACCTAAAGGTAGAGTTTGTCCGACTCAGGTTCGCTAAGACCTGGACTGATGCTATAGATAGAGTTTACAGCCTAATCTAGTTTACTTCCCAACAGACCTAGGACTACTGAACATAGATTAACATTCACACAACATTTACTGACCGTGAATACATGAACAGTTTCACTGACAATACAAGCACGACAACCTTTTACCCCGATCAGTCCTTCCCACACCAACAATGCACGCCACAACCAACACTCTCGCTCGCATACACTCAATCACATTGCATCCACACCTCCGCCGCGAGCTCCGTCCACTGCAGCCGGCAGTACCTAGAGACGCTCACACCACATAGGTCATAGGGCACATGACAAATAGCATCAACATAATGCATAAAACACAGTGCCAAAGTTAATCACAGACACATAGACCCCAACGGACTCCAACACCATGGATAATACACAAGGCCAAAATCACGCTGCCCAAATTATACCACCCTAGTTACTGTTCACGACAAACACATTAAACAGTACACAGATTCGCCCACGACTCATGTATCGCCGTCCAAGACCCCCAGACACTATGACAATTATGTCCCACTCGTACCATTGTTCTCAATCGTTCAGTGAGCACAAGGCACATGCACACGGACGTCCATCAGAACCAACACACCAGACAGGAGTGTGTTTCCTGTAACCACACTGCTGACAGACGGGGCGCACGATCGGCCGTGTGATGCTCTTCGCCACACTAGACCTCCGGTCACACCTCACAGCGTCCTCGGCGCCCTTCCCCGTAACACTGGTGCCCTACCCATACTTTCCCTCCGATGAAGACCCCAAGGGAAGCAATGAAGCCACGTGCTCTCCCAGCGCTGCCCAGTCGCCACAAGATGTAGGCGAGTGGTTATCCACGCAGCAGCCACCCACTGTGGCCAGCAGACGCCCCCTCCTCACACCCAAGCTGCAGTGATGTAGGGCGAAGAACAGGGACAAAGGGGGTTATCGGGTCAATTAAACACTAGGTCTGGAAGAGGTTGAGGGACAAACAGGGGTAGACATTGATAGGGCCAAGGGCATCAGAATGAGACGGGAACAGGGTCGGAAGGACGCAGGAAGAGTCCACACTTGACGGTTGACCCTGGTAAGCTGTCTGACCAGGGGATGACAGGTGAGCAGCAGAATCCTCGATGGAGACGATAGGGCTCTCTGCTGAGACGTCAAGCAGCCCAGTGTTGGATACCGTCCCAACCAGGCCAAAACCGTCCAACAGGGGGATCACTCGAAGACAGCAACGAGCCTGAAGCTACGCCGCAAGCTGGCAACAGCTATACTCTGCAGCGAAAGGCAAGAGACGGCAGCAACCCGGTACTGTCAGCTGCTCTCACACCAGTTGAAGCACCAGTGAAGTTTACGTAACAGCTACCACACGACTCGCTACCACACCGACTAACACAGCAGTACGTGGACTTTTGTTTCGCTTTTCTTTCATCGGTATTTTCGAGTTAAGAGGAGATCGTCGTCATCATCATCATCAGCATCATCATAATTAGAAATACACAATTTTATGTCAATGAAAAAAAAGTGTCAGTCCTCCTCCTTCACGTTTTGTCTCATAAATGTCTTAGGGGGGAAAGCATTCCATAAACGTTTTCTCATACTTTCGGATCACAGCCTTAGCGCCTTCCCTCGGATTACTAGCTGTAACACACAGTATCGAAGAAACCATCGTGAAAAAAGAGCAGTGGTGTGTGTGTGTGTGTGTGTGTGTGTGTGTGTGTGTGTGTGTGTGTGTGTGTGTGTGTGTGTGAGTGAGTGTGTGTGTGTGTGTGTGTGTGTGTGTGTGTGTGTGTGTGTGTGTGAGCGTGCGTGCGTGCGTGCGTGCGTGTGGTGTGTGTGTGTGTGTGTGTGTGTGTGTGTGTGTGTGTGTGTGTGTGTGTGTGTGTGTGTGCGTTGTCTCTTCGCGCGTTCAGAGGCACAACAACTAACTTTTTTGTATAGTCACAGATGGCGAAATTTCTTCAATGGGTTTGCAGATGGCATCTCACAACTTTCACCTCCGTTGTCGAGAACTAGATGCATTTTGATGGCCGTCGTTGCAGGAGCAAGTGTGCGAAAAAAGTCAGTCACTGTCGCCAGGAGATCGTTGACCATGGGCAGCGAGGTAGTTGACAATACTGGTTCTTGGACAGTTTCAGCCCCTAGAAAGACCAACCTTTTGAGGTTTCTTTTCTGCTCAAGCTCTATCAGCATGTCGAAAAGCGTAATTTTTTTTTTTTCAGAAACTCGCGGTTAATGTAGAAACTGACATTCTGTAAATACAAATTTCTTGATCATAAATTTGTCACTTTTGCACAGACCAGCAGCTTCGACACGACCTTGTGATACAGAGTATCCTTCTTCTAGGGTTGGTCTGGGTGCTGATGTCCCTCCACACGGAGGGGTAATACATGAGAGAGTTGAACCTTTTACAAGCGCTTCCCAGATAAGCCCGGTCCGACAGTGGAAACATCTCGAAGATCATCAGCAACACGAGCTCCGGTAATGTTTCCAGACCCAAACGAGACACCTCTTCCTCCTGGTCGGAGGCACCCGCCATGCTGGCTAGTTCCTCTATGGTGTCCGGAAAAAATTGCTGCCGTTGTCCCTGTCAGTTCTGCAGTGGTGGCACAAAAGGCAACAGGGGTTTTTTTTGTTTTTTTTTTTACATTTTCAAACAACACCTATTAATAATCCCCTGTTGTTGTTGTTGTTTCAAAGATATTGTAGTAAGAGGAATTAGCTTCCTGGACAGCTGCACCAACCAATATCGAAGAAACAGAGAGGGGGGAGGTGGGTGGGTGATTTTTTTCTTTTTTCCTCTTTTTTTTTAATTGTAAGAGTATATCGTAGGGTTACTACAATCGCTCAACCCACAATCCTGTTTAATGCGGCGGAAGTAGCGCGGGGAGGGGGGGGGGGGGGGGGGGGGGAAGGGGGATTATCTTGAGCCACGCCACGCGGGTACAGGCGTTGCTAATGTTCTTCTTCGGGCTGTTCAACTTGTTTTAAGTGGTCGGGAAGGTCAAGTGTCCCGCGGGCACTTTCCCCGCCTGCCGATGGTACCTGCGATCGAAAAAGCTGAGTTATCTTCAGAATAGTAAGTCCAACAATCGTCAACTGAGCGATTTCATCAAAAGAAAAAATTGCTAGGGCAGAAATCCGTCGAAGAAGTAGAAGACCCCAACGACTTTTTTTTTTTTAAGGCTGACAGCAGACACTCCCCTTCCTTTTGTTTAAGTAGTAGTAGTAGTAGTAGCAGCAGTAGTAGTAGTAGTAGTATAAATGTGTAAAGATGGGGGGGGGGGGGGGGGGGGGAAATCTCAAGCCCACACACACACCGCAGCAGTCCTGATGGTTTAAAAAAAAAAAAAAAAAGGAAAAAAGTTCAAGCTAATATCT
>JADBJO010004937.1:27500-30000 GCA_016801955.1 Conus betulinus
ACAGGTCAGTTCACGACCACGCCCCCCCCCCCCCACCACGCCCCCTTGCTGGACTTCAACCCTCTCTTTCACTCCTCCTCTTCCCCTACCTTTCCTGCTGCTGCCCGTGTCACGCCGCGAGCGGGCCGCGCTCCCCTCTCGCGCTGACTAACTCGTCGCTGGCCACTCGCACACAGTGCAGAGTACACACTAGGCTAGCTTGTTCGACGTTGGTAACCAGTCAGCTGAACACACTCTTGAGATCGCACAGCACGACTCAATAACTGACGAATATGGTCGGCAATTCCATCACTATCATCATCTCACCTTCATGCTCGAGTGAGTCGCTGAATAAAAGATATTATTATCTTTGTCAAAAATGATTAGCAGAGCCCGCCAGCTGTGCAAGTACGTTGATTTGGTCGCTACGCTCGTCGAAGGTTGCGCCGCCATCTTTGCAAGCGAGACAAAGCGCTGGCTGGTCATCCAGTCAGTGATGAAGAAAAATGGTCTTTCCCCTCATGTGTGGTCATTTGCATATCATTTTAATACTGCAGACATATAAGGCTTACTACGCACACTCTATTTCAGTCCTTTGATAGGAATAGTAACGAATGAAAATTCAAGAAAAATGCATGACGTCAGTGGACGGCCCATAGGCACTGGAAGTACATTTTTACTACGGCGTCAGCTGACGGCTTATAGGCACTCAACGGGTTATCTGCCTCTGCCTCATTTAAGATTTCTTGTCATATACACACTAACTGTCTCTGCTTCATTTCAGATTTCTTGTCATATACACTTAACTGTCCCTGTCTCATTTCAGATTTCCTTTCGAGGAAATATGGTAAAATGTAGGTGTGCGCGAAAAAAGGTGTCGGGCAGTTTGATTTTGGACCTGAAGTTCCTTGAGAAGAAAAAAAAAAAAAAAAAAAAAAAAAAAAAAACCCTCGGGGAAACCAGACAAAAAAACAGCAATAGACTGATCCATCCAGGAGAATTCCAACGCACAGGCAAGACTTTGGAAGGCTTCCTGTGAAAGGAAGAGACGAACTGAAGTGGTGAGACAACGTTCAAGAAATGAAATCCGAGTTGTCACAGCAATACCTTTGATCCAGGCTTGGCAAGAAGAAACTGTAAGGAGAGTTTGACAGCAGAAGGTGTTCAGAGAAGAAAAAACCCTCTCAGACAGGTGTTTTGGTCCTGAAACTCCTTACCCTCTAAGGGGGCTGGGCCAGATCCAGGTCATGACCACCAGATGCCCTTCCACTGCCAGCAGCTTCGTTTTTTTTTTTTTCCTGGCGCTGCCGGGATTCAAACCCGCATTTTTTTTTGGATGGGTGGGCGTTTCAAGGTGTACCTTTTTTAGACGGATGTCTTACCCTACTGCTTAAGGGCTACCTGCTCTAAGTTTGGAAAATTAAAGCCTTATAACGTTCACTTTTGTTCCTCCTTGACCAGATCCAGCTGGAACTCTTTTCGACTGCCTCTGTCATTGCCTTCAGGGTTCCGGTCCTCTTCTTCCCCGAAATCCCGAGCTGTTTCATGAGGTCATCGGCTAATGAGCCTACAAATCCCCTCACTCCAACTTCTGTGGAGAGGATCCGTACCTAGAAGCCAGGTTCACTCAAGCTGCTCGCTAGACTGGCATACTTCTCGGTCTTGTAGAGGTGCGTTTGCTCCATTCTGAATTTCGAACGGCACAGGGAGTTCGATCAGAATCATTTGATCCCGGTATGCTCTGTAAGTCCCATCAAAACTTCATGGATTCGCTATACAAACTTTCTTTGAGGATACTCAGAGGATTGAAAATAGAAAAAAAAAAACTAGGACACAAATCTTCAACGTTTCGGTTACAGACCGTGTTCATGGGTTCACCGCTTTCTGTCTTTGCTCCAAGTTTCCTCTAAAAATTTTCTGTGTCTTTGCGTTTATTTGCACTTGCTGACAGACAGACAGACAAACAAACAAACAAACAAACACGGTCTCCCTCCCTGGCGGAGCTAGCGCTGATGACGGGCATTTCACGTCAGTCACACACACACACACACACACACACACACACACACACACACACACACGCACGCACGCACGCACGCACGCACGCACACACACATACACCACTGACCCAAAGTGCAGAGACGATGTGAGCAGACCAGACACCAGCCCATCCAGTTCTATTCCATCTTGGAACCCCAAACATCTGGAAGAAAATGGCATTAACACATGACCTTGTTCTAGTTGCAAAGTGAAACGACTGCAGGCGGAAATCTAAACAAATCTTAAATAATGTCAGCGAACCGCCCAGAGAAACGTGGACAAACGAGTCACAAGACAACACACACAACGCGTTTCGACCTCTTAGGTCTTCCTCAGGTGAAATAAAGACAGACAAAATATCGCTTCAGATTGCTTCTGAGTTCAGCGCAAGGAAGGCGTTTTCGTTATTTTGTCTGTCTTTATTTCACCTGAGGAAGACCTAAGAGGTCGAAACGCGTTGTGTGTTGTCTTGTGACTCGTT
>JADBJO010004937.1:35000-47500 GCA_016801955.1 Conus betulinus
AATATTCACACCTCTATAAGTGTCTACTTGTTTACCACTAACAATAACACATTCACAAATGGGTTACTCTTCCCATTCTCATTACACGCGTGATTTGCGTTTACATATCACTGTAAATCGTGAACGTTGAAAATATGTTGCCTAACGTAGCCCTCAGCATGTATTTTATGGGCCCAGACTATCTCCCTCTCTGTTTCTTGAGCTTTTAGTACACTAAGCGCGTTCGGTCTTTGTGTGTGTGTGTGTGTGTGTGTGTGTGTGTGTGTGTGTGTGTGTGTGTGTGTGTGTGTGTGTGTGTGCGTGCGTGCGTGCGTGCGCGTGTGTGTGTGCGTATGTGTGTGTGTGTGTGTTGTGTGTGTGTTTGAGTGTGTGTGCGTGCGTGAGTGCGTGCGTGCTGTGTGTGAGTGTGAGAGAGAGAGAGAGAGAGAGAGTGTGTGTGTGTGTGTGTGTGTGTGTGTGTGTGTGTGTGTGTGTGTGTGTGTGTGTGTGTGTGTGTGTGTGTGCATATATAAGTTATACTATTCATCATCTGTTCTAATCCACGGACATACAAATCACCAAACCTACCAACAAACTCACCATCTTTGGGATTGAAATTTCGATCCGTTTTTCTAGAGGCGGTTACTGGCAACGATCCAACCAAGAAAAAACAAAAAAAACGTGTCCCTGGCTACATCATGTTTCGCCTCATCCCATTTCGCCCCATCGTTTGATCCCGTGAGGAATTGCCAGAGTTCCATCCTCAGTGTTCATGAAAGGCCCAGCGTTACGCTTCCTCCCACAGCGTCACCCACAGTTCACCCCCAAACTGGTCCTTTTGTCTGACCTTCACCCACCACAGCGCAGGTGAGCAGAAAATTGATAACAAATAATCATAATTGATAATCATGTTTCTGTATTAACAATTAAGAACCGATAATGACCTTGACAATTTGACGTGGATCAGTGGCTGCTGGGAAAGCAGTGAAGGCACTACTGGCACCCCCCCCCCCCCCCCCCCCCATCCCCAATGATGTTTTGAATCTACACTGGCTGAAAGTGGCCAAAGGTTGATGAATTTCTAAGAGGAGTCGTCGTTGCCGTATTACCATCATAAACACTTGTACATTATTATTTATATACAAGTGATGTTTTCGACTATATGTCCGATCCAAGACAAACGTAAATTCAACAACTAATGGTTGTAAAACAACTTCATTACATTTTTTTTTTTCAATTTGTTTTTGTTTGTTTGCGAAACGTGATAGATAGTGATTAAAAGCGAACCGTAATTAGGCGAAACGTGGCCAGGTAAACCGTGATTAGGCGAACTGTAATGAGGCGATCCAAGATTAGGCGAGCTGTGATCAGGCTAACCGTGATCAGGCGAAACGTGATAAGGCGAACCGAGATTAGGCGAACCTCGATCAGGCCAACCGTGATTAGGTGAACCGTGATTAGGGGAACCGTGATTAGACGAACCGTGATTAAGCGAACCGTGATTAGGCGAACCGCGATTAAACGAATTATGATTAGGCGAACCGTGATTAGGCGTACCGTGATCAGGCGAAACGTAATCAGGCGAAACGTGATTAGGCGAAACGTGATTAAACGAACCGTGATTAGGCGAATCGCGATTAAACGAACCGTGATTAGGCGAACCGCGATTAAACGAACCATGATTAGGCGAAACGTGACCAGGCGAACAGTGATCAGGCGAAACGTTACTAGGCAAGCCGTGATTAGGCAAACCGAGATTAGGCGAACTGCGATTAGGCGAACCGTGATGAGGCGAAAACCGTGGCGCCCCGCAATGTGTGCTCACCTTTTTGTCGGACAGCCAGGCGTGAAGAGGCGAGCACAGAGAGTAGGTGGCTGCCCACAATCATGAAGCACAGCACTGTGACTGACTGCTGCCGACACGTGGAACTGGAAGATGGACACAGACAGGGAACACTCACATTCAACTCCAACTCGGCGATAAGCCATTGGCTACGTTTGAGGGGAAAGGGGGGGGGGGGGGGGGGGGGGGGTAAGCACAAAGCGTGGATATCAACACTGTACATAGGAGAGGCGTGACAGGCACGGCTATAAAGCAGTCAATAACATGAACTGATGCAGGTACGACTATAATGCATTTAATAGGATGATGCGATGTAGGTACAGCTATAATGCAGCCAATAGCATGAACTGATGCTAGCTACGATTATAATGCAGTGAACAGCATGAATTGATGCAGGTACGATCATAAGGCAGTCAGCAGCATGAATTGATGGAGTGAGGGTAGGGGGGGGGGGGGGTTGGCGTGGAGTGGAGGTGGGGGTGGGGATGGAGGATCGATCAATGTACGTCGCAGCTGTTTTGACGAAACGACTTAGACTCACGGTGTGCTCAAAGTTACAGAGAGAGAGAGAGAGAGAGAGAGAGAGAGAGAGAGAGAGAGAGAGAGAGAGAGAGAGAGAGAGAGACAGACAGACAGACAGACAGAGAGAGAGAGAGAGAGAGAGAGGGGGGGGGGGGGGGGACAAGACAAGACAAGAAAATTCTTTATTTACGAGGATAATAGATAAGCACTAACGCACTTTTTTTTTTTTTTTTTTTTTTTACATCCAGTCCTCGCGGGACTACAACATACAGCGAAATGAAACAAAATAAGAAAGCAAACAAGCAAACAAGGCGGTTGTGCAATCATAGTGGAACATCGTATGAAAATAGAACACAAAAAAAAAAAAATAAACAAACAAAAAATGAAAATGAAAAAAATAATAATAATGAAGAGAGAGAGAGAGAGAGAGAGAGAGAGAGAGAGAGAGAGAGAGAGAGAGAGAGAGAGAGAGAGAGAGAGAGACAGAGCTTGTAAACAAATGAACATTAATAGACATTCGAAACTCCTCTTAATAACATTCAGATTGCTTTTATCCTAAATTACTATCCAGGGAAAAAGCTTATCTGTAGTATCCTCTGTGGAGATATTCAATAGGAAGGGAACTCTTTATGTTCTGAAATGTCGAATTCCTTGCAGTCTTCGTATAAACGGTTTTCCTGGCAAAAATGATGTACAGATATGTTGACTTCGGATACAGTCATCAGATAATGCAACAGCATTTGTATTTTACCTTCTGTTTGTACAAAGCACGTCAAAGATGAGAAACACATAACTGACTCTCTTTACTACATCCATAGCTTAGAATTTCTCAAAAAGTGTCCAAGAAAATCAGACGTAAACCTGCAATTCCCCAACTGAACTTGGACATGGTGTTTTATGTCTTAAAACATTTGAATGCATCTACTACCATAAAGACAGTTCCAATAACCCAAAGGAAAATGTCACGTATAAGACAAAGCTTGAGCGTTTTTTGTTGTGACGTGAGGCAAAGAGAGAGTAAAATACCTGAATTTATTCAGCCGAAACACTCAAGGACTCTTAATAGGTGGTTTTTGTCAAAATCACGGCGAAAAGCGTTATTCAAAACAATGTGGACTTTAAAAATGCAAAGGGGAACAGGTGTAATTTTTTTGCTCCCTTCTCAGTTCATTTCTTAAATATTAAACATAAACAAGGAAAAGAAATTTTTGGTTGAAACAAGAATTGTGGTTTCGAAAAAAAATCCCATAGAATGTAATCAAGATCAATGTTCACTGCATGGCAATTAGGTAATAGTAATTACATGGTCATCGCTGATCTCACATAAGTGCCACAGCACATGTATGTCGGTATGATAATTGTGACAGTATGTTAAGGACACAGTCAAAAAGTTGTGTTACACAATTTATATTTGAACTGAATTTATGAAATGAAAATAAAGTCAAGTTACGCAAAACGGAGCAGAATGCACGAAACGCAGTGCTTAGTTCTTGAAGTGATGATTACCAATGGAACTTGGTGCCATGTAAAGAGTGTTTTGATGGTGACAAATACAGCTGTATTAAAACAAGTCTCAGTATACTGTGTCTGTTTTCCAATCAGCCGTAAAATGTCATAATAATAAGTTCATGGTGACGTAGTGTGTTCTAGAAAAAAAAAAAGCTAGACACATGCCGAATACTTTGCAAACTATAAATTTACCCGTTTTGATGCTGGTTAGAATTATCAGCTTAAACAATGAAATACAACAAACTACATTGTGTTGGTATGAAGACGGGTGACCACTTGCTGCGTCTCTTCAATTTAAGTACATCTTTTCAACAAAAATACCGGCATAAAATGCCTTGAATACTCGAGAATTTTTATCAATGTTGTGACCCACTGCAAATTCTGTGACTGTGCTTCGATAGCGATATAATCAATGGAAAGAGAGCAAAAGAATAACTTCCCACTTTTTCTTTGGGTGCCATCTCGGAGACCAAAAAAGAAGTCAAACATTCATTGCTATGAAATTTGAAAACATGTTTTCTGAAAGGTTACCTGTGTATGCATTAACATTTGACTGATATGACCAATCGTAACAGAGTGAAAACAATTCAGCTTTTTCTTCATGTTAATACTGGTCATACAGTGCAGTATACACACAACGGTTTTAGATTTTCAATCACCAATAGGACTGGATGTGAACACTGTGTTTTATTACAGTCCTTTTCTGTAAATATGTACAATGCTTCGTCATCATCGTCTGATAGTATTTCGATGAAGTGTGTCTCATGCTATCAGCTTAATTTGTTGTTCTACTGTCTGAGATGTTGATCTCAATTGAATACTTTTGAGACCAGAGCATGCTACACTTAACATCGTAAAAATGAAAAGTATGCAGAAGGCACAAAAAGAGGTTACAAGAGGTATTCTAACTGTAAGTGGTATTTGTGTCACATTTTTACTCCCCCACAATATTATGAGCCAAACTGTCTAGAATGGTGTGTTAGTAAGAAGTAACAATGCTGCAAAACAAACAAACAAACAAACAATTGTGGCCTGTTGAAGATCAGTGTGTTATCATCACTCGTCATCATTTGCAAATGGCTCAACTCATGAAGCCTGGTATGAAATTTAATTGGTTTTTTTTCTCATGTTTCACATCATGCTTTTAATTGTTCCTTTGGATACAGATCGATTTTTTTTTTAATCAGTAACTGATCTCAATCCCAGACTTTCCCTTCCTTTCACCCTCATCTCATATCCCCACGATCCCTTCTATCTTCTCTCTCTCTCTCCTCTCTCTGTTTTACATCTTCCTCTCTCTCTTCGTCCCCTCGGTTTAATTATCGGTGCAACTATTGTTGAAGATGCGACGATGCGCTTACTGTGTAAAAATGCCAAAGAAGACATGAAAAAAAATGAAATTCATCCCCTGAAAATATACCAATCACCCCATGTCTGTTTTAATGTTGTGCTGCTCATGCAAAACTGAAATGAAACAATTGAAAGAATCTTTGTATAATATTTTACACATCATCTTAAAAAAAACCGCACTGTAGTACTCGGTTAACGTGGTTTCTGGATTACGTGATCTGGACAGGTTAATGCTGTTTTTTATATAATTGTCTTTTTTTCGTTGTCCAAAAGTGAAACTGTCAATGTATTGCACCCCCTTTCAAAACTGTTATAATGTCTTGCTTAAACAATTCTCCCCCATTCTCACTCCAGGGGCCTCATCTGGCCTAGTTCGACAATTCAACTTTTAAACTTCCAATTCATACTTGGTCCATCCCCCTTCTAACTCAAACAATTTTCTCTCCTCCGTCTCGATTCTCAAACTTCCATCCTCCCTGGGATGTCTCTCTCTCTCCCCATTCTCCCCTGCAATTCCTCTTCTCTCCTCCGGGGGGGGGGGCGGCCCTCTTGTGGTCCTCAACTCTCGGTGGGTGTCCTCTCTCTCTCAGTTACTTCGCCTCTCTCAAAATCCCGTCCTCTCCTCTCTCTCTCTGCCATCTCTCTCTCTCTCTGTCTCCTCTCCTCTCTACTCTCTTCTGCTCGTCTCTCTCTCTTCTTCTGATCCGTCGTCTTGCTCCCAGTCTCTTCCATCCCTCTCCTACTTCTCCTAACATCATCCATCCCTCTGAAGTCATCAAAATTCAAGAAGTATTCTCTTCTAACTATTTGTTATTTCTGTCCGTCTTTGAAATATCGCTTCCAATCTCCCCTCTCCCCTCCTGTCTTGGTTTCTCTCTCTCTTTCTTGTCTCTCTCCCTCTCCCTGAATTCTCTCTCTGGATCTCTTCTCTATTGGTCTCCCTTTCCAATTCTCTCTCTTCTCTCTGCTATATGGTCTGTCTCCCTAGAATTACTTCTCCTCTGAAGAAGCCTCTGGCCTGGTACTCAATCTCTGTGTATCCATCCCTCTCCTCTCTCATCATTTAAATCCTCTCTCCAAATCGAACTCTTCCTTCTCCTTACTTCCATACTTTTCCAATGCTCTCCCTCTTCCCTTCCTCGCTCCTTTTCCTTCCCCTCCAACTCTTTCACATCTCATGCTCTCGAATTTCTACTTGGTGGGGCTGGCGTATCGGTAATTCTCATCTCACTCCTCTTAGACTCCTCCGCAGAATCCTCCTTCTTTCTCCTCGCCCCCCTGTGCTCACTCCTCTCTTCTCTCCATTATCCTCTCTGCAATTGTCTCTCTCTCTGCCTTCGCTCCTCCTCTCTGCTCTCTCTCTCTCTCGCTCTCCTCGGGTTTGGGTCTCTGTCCCCAATTCGCCCTATATTCTCGGTCGCCTTCTCTCTCCTCTCCTCTGAAGACAAGGATCCTCTCCGTGGTCCTACAGACCCTTACCTCTTGGATTCTCTCGCCTCTTCTCTCCCTCTACTCATCTCCTCTCATGGTCTCTCTCTTCAGTCTTGTCTCGCCTCTCTGGAGGGCTCAACTCCTCTCTCCTCAGTCTTAGAATCCGTCTCGATTCGCCTCTATCTCTAACTCTCCAAAAAACTTTCCACTGTCCCAATTTCCACCGTTTTCTCTCTCGTCTCTTCCTGGAATCCTCCTCGTGATCTCCAATTCTCAGGTCTCCAAATCGCTGGTCCTCTCTCTTCTCATCTCCTTCCGACCACCTCTTCCGTCTCCCCAACACTGAACTCCTCATGTCCTTCAATAACCTCTCTCCTCTTCAAAAAATCCCGTGTCTGTTATTTTTTGAAAATCGCTTCCAATATCCAGTTGTTTGACTGCCATCTCGTTTTGGAGAACGCCTTGAGCTCATTTCTTGAAGAACTGTGGTTGTCGTCGTTTAAAATCGAAGGTAGAGAAGACGAACTTGTAGTGGTGCTTCGACGGAAGACAGCGCGCGAACCCCCTGTGACACAGAGTGATACTGCCGTGTACAAAAGAAAATGTCCATCACAAGTTATCAGAGACAGGAGGAGAGCCGAGGCCTACAGAGCTTCGAGAGAAGAGAGAAGGCAAGTGATTCTACATACCCGTCCGGTGTTTTTTCTACCAACGCCGCCCAAGCTATTTTACAGCACAGAAAACTCTACTGTTTTTTTGATCCGTTCCCTGGAAAATGCTGCCAGTGACAGTCCTGAACATGCCACGATCCGCCGACCACTTTCACAACACTGTGTGTAACGCTGACCAGCAAAAAAAATCACTGTGAGTGAAACTGATCTGACTCTGGAAGTTCGGGGCTGGCCAAAAACGATCATGTCAATGCGTGTTGTGTAGTCAACGCTTGACCCTGCCTGCACCACTGACAGACCACACGGAAGATCTTTCCACAGTATCAGACATACAGCCCTCGTGCAATGAACAACGGGGACAGCCTCAAAGTTCCAGTGCATTGTTCAAAACAACAAGAAGCTTCCGGCTTTTCGTATGAGACATGCAGGGAAATTACTCAAGCGTTGACGAGAACCCCCAGAAGAAGTGGACAGCCTGCAACACGGCATCAGACGGGAGGAACGAACTGCACAGCAGGTGCGGATGGAAATCCTGACTGACGACCCTGAGAACTACAGCTCTCCCATCTGCAACTGTCGTGATGATGGACAGTGAAACCCATTTCCGCGCACATTCCCTCCCCCCCCCCTCCCCCCTCCTCCCCGTCTTGTGAACACATTGACAGTACCGGTTTGTCATATCCAGTGAACACAATGACGCAATCTGGGATTCCATGATGCGAAGAGTATGTCCACTATGATCGCCTGACATATCATTCGTGCTTATTTTTGTTTGGATATCCGCCTCTACACTCCATACACCGAGTTGCGTCACCCCCCCCCCCCCCCCCCCCCCCCCCCCCCCCCACACACACACACACACACACCATGTAGTTGGGCCACACACACACATTGAACGTTCGTACACACGTACGTATTCACACTCACACACACACTCTCCACTCTCACTCACACACACACCATGTTGCCCTATCACTGACCTGAAATGTGGATGGACATTAAATCGTTCAGGAAGCCGTAGTTGTAGGTTCCGAGGACACAGGTGATGCAGCTGACCATGTGATGAGAGGACTGGACAGCAGGCTCAGCACTGACCGCTGCTCTTCTCCTTCTGCTGCTCTCAGTTTCTCTGCCCACAGTGCCAGAGTTGTTGTTGTTGTTGTTGATGGTGGTCCCCCCCCCCCTCCCCTCTTTGTTTTCCTCTAGTTTTATTTTCTAATCATTTATGTCCTTCATTCATCTTCTCTCTCTTTCTCTCCCTATCAAAGACAGGGAGGCGTCCAGGAAGCCGAATTAATTTGTAGGTGCCGAGGACACAGGTGATGCAGCAGACCATGATGAGAGGACTGGGACAGCAGGCTCAGCACTGACCGCTGCCGCTTCTGCTGTTGGCAGTTGTCTGCCCACAGTGCCAGAGTTGTTTCTTGTGGTTTGTTGTTGCTGACCTTGGTGGTGGTGGTGGTAGTGGTGGTTTTGTTTTAATTTAGTTTTATTTTCTAATCATTTATATGTTTATTATTCATTCATTCATTTATATACTTGTTTATTCCTTCATTCATTTATTCATGTGTTCATCTATTTTATCTATTTATTCATATATCACTTAGTTATTTTTTGTTATTCACCTATTCATTTTTATTAAATAGGTATTCTTCTTATTTTTTTTTTTTTATTCATTCATTTATTTATTTTGTTATCTATTCCTTTATTTATTCTAAGAGCGTATCTATTTACTTCATTATTTTTATTACTCACTTATTAACTTTTTTTGGTTGTTTGTTTTCAAGTAATCAATTAATTTACTTGTTTATCTATTTATCAATGTATTTCCTAAGGTTCATGTCCTGTAGCGTTATAGCCTCAGGGCCAGTAAACGATAGCTAACGGTTCACCGTAACCTGGGGGCATAGCACGAAGGAAGGCTGCGGAGCCTATCTGTCTCCTTTCACGCCTGAGCCTTCCCTGACCTCAATGACCCTTTCAGTGACCACTGCGTGGGTAAATAGAGCGTTTGACCTTCCCTGACCTAATGACCTACCCAGTGACCACAGCGTGGGTAAATGGAGCGTTTGACCTTCCCTGACCTCAATGACCCCACCAGTGACCACTGCGGGGATAAATGGAACGTTTGACCTTCCCTGACCTCAATGACCCACCCAGTGACCACTACGGGGATAAATGGAACGTTTGACCTTCCCTGACCTCAATGACCCACCCAGTGATCACTGCGGGGGTAAATGGAGCGTTTGACCTTCCTTGACCTCAATGACCCACCCAGTGACCACTGCGTGGGTAAGTGGAGCGTTTGCCCTTCCCTGACCTAAATGAAACACCCAGTGCCCACTGCGTGGGTGAACGGAGCAGAGCTGACGGTCATCAGTTCGAACATCTCTTGGGGCCTCGCTTTTTTTTCTTTCATTTTTTTTTTCACGGGGACGTAAAAATCCTCTCTGTGTCCTTACTTACTTAGACGTAGATGCTTCCACGTCTTGCGACGCATGAGGCAGTCAAGGCGCTCCACTGTGGGCGGTCCCCAGCAGGTCTGGCAGTGTCACTTCTTCATCTCTGTCAACGAGTCTGAGGTCTCTTTCCATAGTTTGTCTGTCGCCAGCTCATCGTGGGTCGTCCTCTTTTTTCTCTGGCCTGCTGGGGTCCCATTTAATGGCCTGGTTTGCAGGTCTTAAAGAGGTTAATCTTAAGACATGTGCCAGACAGTGGAGGTGCCGTTTTCAGACGATGGTCGACACGGGGAGCTGTTTGGACCTCTTCACTGACGTCTTCATTTGGTATAAAGTCTGAGCATTTGATGCCCAAGATCTTACGTAGGCACTTAGTATCAAGGGCGTCGAGTTTCTTTTCCTGGGTGGTCTTCAGTTGTCAGGCTTCACAGCCATTTAACAGCGTTGAAATCACACTGGAGTTCTAAAATTTCAGCTTGATTCCAAGAGAGAATTTCTTGCTATTTCATTTTTTGTTCAGCTGATTGAATGCTGATGTTGCCTTCCCAATACGACATTTCAGTTCATGGTCAAGATCATTGGCGTCGTTGATAGATCTGCCCAGATATGTGAAGTTCCCTACGTCTTCTTCCACTTTTTTTTCCCATCGTTGAGAACGTCTGTTGTCCTTGGTGTTTACCGGTAAGCATGCTTTAGTTTCTTACACTTATGATGAGGCCAGTGTTGCCTGCAAACTTGCTAATATTGTCTACAAGCACCTGCAGATTTTGAGTGGTGCTTGCAATAGCGGCAATGCCATTGGCAAAATCCAGATCTGAGAGGCTGTTTCCTTCTGTCCACTTGATTCCCTTTCTTTGAGTTGGGTGTTTCAATACCCAGTCAATGGCAAGTGCAAAGAGGAGATGGGGGAGGATACAACCTTGCCTTACTCCGGTGACAACTTCAAACTAGTCACTGTAGCCATCTCCCATCCTGATTCTGCACTTCTAGTTTATGTAAATCTGCTTTATGGCCGACACAACTTTCTCTGGGATGCCGTAGGTTTTCATGATTTTCCACAATGATAGTCTGTGGACATCGTCAAACGCTTTGCAGAAGCCAATGAAGCTGATGGCCAGGGGTACTTTGTGCCCTCCACACTCTTCGATGATCTGTCTTAGTGTAAAGGTCTGTTCCGCACAGGATCGTTTCGGGCTGAAGCCTGCTTGTTGGTCCCTGAGCTCATTGTCCACTACGTCGCGCAGTCGGTTGAGGATGACCTGGCTATACACTTTCCCTGGCATTGACAGTAGAGTAATTCCTCTCCAGTTATCGCACTCTGAGAGGGTTTTGGAATGCAGACGACTTCGCCATTTTTCCAATCCTCTAGAACGACGCCGGAGTTCCAAGAGAGAGGATGCAGTCACCACCACCTTTAAGTATTTCCGTTGTTATTCCATCGACCCCAAAGGACTTGTTCTTTAATGTCTTGATGGCTGTTCTGATCTCCTCTTCAGTGAAGTCGTCAGTGTGTTAATTGGGAGCAGGAGGGGTGGGTCTTCCGCCTCAGCTGGTGTCGGTGGCTCAGGTCTGTTTTAAAACTTCTTTGAAGCGCTAGGCCCATCTTGCAAGCTTTTCCTCTCGCCTCTTGACAGAAGTGTGCCATCTTTTTGCCTTCACAGGTCAAGAGCCAGTCTTCACAGTACCAGTTATCTTCTTTGCGATCTGGTAGACAGTGCTCATGTCGGTGCGCTTGGCAGTTTATTTGGCATCTTCTGCGTGCTTATCCAGCCAATCCCTTTTATCTTTCTGGGCATTTTGCTTCACCCGCCTGTCCTTCTCGATGTACTCCTGGTGGTTCGCTGCTTGGTCTGAGGAGCAGTTTGTGTCTCTTCTGGTGGAGTTCTTTCCTCTCTGCTGTCAATTCCCATGTGTCATCACTGATCCAGGATTCCCGCAGTGGCTTCCTAAAAACCCTATGATTTTTTTTTTCCAGCTGTTGACATGGCATCCTTCATCTCCTCCCACATTCTGTCGGTCCTGGCATTGTTTCACTAAGGACTGAATACCTGTTGCTCAGGGCAGCTTGGAACTGGACCTCTGTGGTGGGGTCCTTCAACTTGTTTGTCTTGTATCTCTTGGACGGAGCCTCTTTCTTTCTTTCTTCTCTTCAGCTTGATCTTCAGCTTTGCTATCACAAGATGATGGTCACTGCTCACGTCTGTTCCACGGTACACGCGTACGTCTTGCAGATATGGGGTTCTCCACCTTTGTTCCAATCGCGATGTGATCGATTTGAGTCTGAGTCCTGTGATCATTTGATGTCCATGTAATCTTGTGAATATCATTATGCTGGAATAGTGACGACCCGATTTTCATGTTGTTCATTGCGCAGGACTGCAGGAAACGTGCACCATTATCAGTTCTCTGCCACACCCATGTGGGCCAAGGACATCTTCAAAGCCAGATTGATCAATCACTTGCAAAACGAGTCATCACTACCTTCATTCACTTCAACGTCTATCTTATCTGAAGTGAATAAAAATAAGTGATTGCTCATTTTCGTTGTCCTGAGTGTTTTGTATCTTGCCTGAAAAGGCTTAAGAGATCGAAACGCGTCGTGTTTTTGTCTTGTGATTCGTTTGTCTACGTTTCCTTGGCGGTTCGCTGATATTGCATCGTACAGTTAGTACTGATTTTTTAACATGACTCATCATCGATTTCTTACTATTCTCTATCACACGATCGGTTGAATAG
>JADBJO010004937.1:52500-65000 GCA_016801955.1 Conus betulinus
AGTCAAATGTTAATAACTGGGTGTCATCTATTAAAGCTTGTTTAGACAGTTATGGTTTCTCGGAATACCCATTAACAAATTTAGATCAGCACTCACCGGATTCAGATTAGGCACAAATGATTTCAAGACAAATAGATGCTACAGGAAAAATGATTCTGAGGATAAGCAGTAGAATAGTAAAGATGAGCTACAGTTTTTTTTTCTTTCGATGCGAAGCTTACACATTACTTAGAGGTAACTATATATCAAAGCATTTTAAAGGTTAACTGGTCAACCGAGGTAAAGTGCCGACATTTGTTGTGTAGTGAGGAAATCGGAGTCATTCGTGATGTAGCTATGTATATTTTTTTTTGCACTGAGACGCAGGGAAGAAACATATTATTGCTACAAATTTAAGTTGATTCCTATCACACGTCTGTTTGGATAGCCACTACATTGTTTACATGTACCTATGTTTGCAGGCTGGAGGCCTAACATTAAAACATTGTCATTGTCTCTCTCTCTCTCTCTCTCTCTCTCTCTCTGTCTCTCTCTTCTCTCTCTCTCACTCACTCTCTCTCTCTCTCTCTCTCTCTCTCTCTCTCTCTCTCTCTCTCTCTCTCTCTCTCTCCCATCATCAGCCAGAAGACCAACCAGCAAGAGGTAATCTCGCCATGTACCCTATCCATATGAACACTTCCAGGGGCATCAAACAGCGCTTACTTCATACTTATGAGGGCCCCCTAATCAGATGCCGAGAGTTGACGGTCGTGAGATCGAACCGCTTGTGACGTCAGATTTTTGCGGCTTTAAAACACACACACACACACACACACACACACACACACACACACCTCTCTGTCCACCTACCAGTTCTGATTCAGTCCAGGGAAGGTTAAAGGCAGGGGAAGGAAAGGGATAGGCTCTGCTTTCTATCATGCCATGCCCTAGACATAGTGAACCCGCTAACACACACACACACACACACACACACACACACGTACACACACACACACATACACACACACACACACACACACACACACACACACACACACTGCCTGTACAGCCAATAGACTTGTAGAAACTTTAATCTTTTTCTTTTAAGCATTGTGCAGAAACCTGTATATAAGCGTTTTGGTTGTTGTTGTTTTGGTTCTTGTTTGCTTCGTGTTCAGAACAGTGATTACATCACAGAAGAAAACCTACCAAGAAGCGATTGTATTGTGTACCACGTAAACAACTCCATAAGCAGTGGACAGCGATTTACAGTATACAGAAGACCAACATGATCGCAAACTCTTATCCATTCGAAAGGCTTCCAGAGGCAGCACAAAATACTACTAACACAGTATACCTACAAAGGGATTCTATTCAGTAACCTTTCCCCATGCATAAGTCCAGAGGTAAGAGAAGAGTACTCACGTCGTCGTACAGGAACAGTATTTACGTCCTACAGGAACAGTACATGCGTCGTACAGGAACAGTACTTACGTCGTACAGGAACAGTACTTACGTCATACAGGAACAGTACTTACGTCATACAGGAACAGTACTTACGTCATACAGGAACAGTACATGCGTCATACAGGAACAGTATTTACGTCATACAGGAACAGTACTTACGTCATGCAGGAACAGTACTTACGTCATACAGGAACAGTACTTACGCCATACAGGAACAGCACTTACGTCATACAGGAACAGTACTTACGTCATACAGCAGACCGGCAATAAGCGGTCCTACCGTGTAGCCAATGCCTGTGAACACTTCTAAGGCTGCCTGAAACACAGAGCAGTCTGATTGTGAAGTGGAGGTTGGGTGTGGATGGGGGGTGGGGGGAGGGGGGGGGGGGGAGAAGAAGGAGAAGTGAAGAAGAAGGCAAACAAGAAGAGAAAGATGTGGAAGAGAAGAAAAGAAGTATTAAATAGTAGTATTAGTAGTAGCAGCAGCAGCAGCAGCAGCAGTAGTAGTAGTAGTAGTAGAAGAAGAAGAAGAACACAAACACAACAACAACAAAAAAACAAGTTTAATAACAAAAACAACAACAACAGCAACAACAGCAATGACAACAGAAGAGATGATGATATCATGATGACGATGATGATGTGGCGTTAATGATAATGATACGATGATGATGACGACTAAGACAACGACCATGATGATGGTGATGCTGCTGCTGATGACGACGACGACGACGACAATGATGATGATGGAAGAAGAAGGGGGAAAGGAGGAAAAGGAGGAGGAGGAGATGCCGAGAGAGAGAGAGAGAGAGAGAGAGAGAGAGAGAGAGAGAGAGAGAGAGAGAGAGAGAGAGAGAAGCATCTGTTACTGTTATGGTGCTGGTAGTGTGCATGATATTTGCCACAAATCAAGTTTGATCGTGAAGTCTTTGTTTTATACGTTTATTTTCTGTGTATGCCTAGTTCTGCAAATGAGCACCAATTGTTGTATGGCTCGACCTTTGGAAATGTTTTCCAACTTCTCCCCGAGTGAATGTGGCTCAGTGGGTCCTCTCACACTCCGCACAAAGCCCCTGCATTTATCACGTGCCAGTGCACCCTCACTCGAAAGGACTCAAACCACGCCCCTTTCCCTACCAATCAGCTCCCTTCTATCCCATCTGCCCTCCACCCCTCTTCCTGAGGAATGGACCCGCCCTGTAAGCCCCGGCCGTTCCCATTTCCAGGGGTAATAGAAAGGGGAGGGTGGAAGAGGGGGAGACTGGGGGTGGTGGTGGAATAAACTTTCTGCTCACAAAACGCAGAAGAGCAGCACATCCAGGGAGTTTGTCACTCCTACTGGTTCAACTCTACGAACGTCGGGGTGTTTCGTGAGAGGACTTTCGTCGTCTGAACCATCATCACCACCACCATTTCGTTGCGGCGGCGGTGAATCCAGGGGAGGTCACTCATTTTACCGGACGTCTTCCTGTACGGACGGATGATGTGCGGTGCATGTTTTGCTGTTAAACTATCACATGAAGAAATTTTGGATGCGTGTACGATTTTTCCCTACACACACCCACACCACAAAAACATAGATAGCCAGGCCACAAGCTAGGTTTCTACCTTTTTTTCTCTTCTGCTGCCTGAACCATCACATTATAACAACAAATACATAATGCATAACACATGAACATATGCAACATAAAGCTCTCGCCACCACCAAAAGGGCGCACAACGATACTAGGTACTATACTACCACAAGAACATATTTCTATCACTCAGCAGGCCAGGCTGGCACTCACAGCAGTCACGGACAGTCTCTGCACTTGGCCGCGTCTGGCCCTAGTCACACAGTTCTCACACAGGTCAAAGTCACTCACGGAAGCAGTTCGTGGAGTCCTTCCAGGAACTCCCACACAACAGGAGACACGTCAGCACGACGGAAAACAAAACCGCTCACGGAGGTAGATTCGTGGAGTCCTTCCAGGGACTCCCACACAGCAGAAGAAACACAAGTCGTCGTCCCGACGAACTCTGAAGCCCTTCCACACTCCAACTCGTTTGCTGACCACACGGACAGGCTCTCGACACCCCCACGGGGAAGGACGGCGGCTGGGCTCGTGCTGCACCCCCCACACCCGGTTGGCAGTGCCCTTACGACCGTTGGTTAGACTCTCCATGCCCCGGCGGGGTAGAGACAGTGGCTGGGCACAGGCTGCACCCTACACTTGGATGGCAGTCAGTTCAAGGTTGCACACGGGCCTTCACCGACACCTGGGGGGACTGATAGCTTCCTTGATTATCTAGCCTACTCCCCAACACATTTATCGTTCTTGTTTATCACTAGCAGGCACTCTTCACATAATACATTTCACTGGAACTTGGGGGGAAAATACCCGTAACAGAATCTACAAAGTTTCAATACAGTGGGTGCATTACAAGAGAAACCTTTCTGTGATTAGCGCCATGATTGTTTACATTGAAAGAAAGGATTTCCACATGGAACCCTTTTTTTCAAAGTACATAGAATACAATTATTACATACAAAGGTACGAATTCCGTTTGTCCCATTTTGTCAAGAAAAGAATGTTTTTATCATACCACATCATCACTAGCCGTGTCTAATTACATATCAAGGAACCGTTCATCCCTTTTTCATCTTTTCACAATAAGAATCAGCATACATTTTCCGATAATTTATGCACAGTAAGTTTCATTGCTCACTTCCAGAGCTCACCAACACTCGCATCATTATGATACTTTAGTGGAAAAGATAAACAACACTTTGTTTTAATAATACAGTGATTTAACTAGATTACCTTTTTTTTCCGATCACATATCAGTATGCATATTGTTCCTTCTTTCCACTCACTCCATTCTCCTCTCGACTCACATTCGCTAACTACAACTTCCTACTGTCACCCTGTGTTCGTCAAATCATAAGATATAAGGGAACAATTAAATATTTTAGACCTTTACCAAGAGCTGTAAAGTTCCAACCACCTGTAGAAACACAGCTTCATTAATACCAATCCTAACTTCAAATCAATTATCAACATAATTATGTACCGACTGCCAGCAGAAACCTGGTTAAGTCTCCCTTCGGCTCTCTTAAACTGTTGCTTGGCCGGTAGTTCTGCGGTGACTCAAGGGAAATCTTAGTTCACCTGACTTACACAAAACGCAGGTGTGCAGCTGCCCAGGTAAACAGGCCAACCGGTTTTTTGCAGATTTACCTGTCCCGGTAAAACGTGTGCCCAGAATTTGGGACCTGACGAAATACGGTCCGTCACACTTCCCGTTCATTGAGCGTGCTACTCTCTCTCTCTCTCTCTCTCTCTCTCTCTCTCTCTCTCTCTCAGGTACACGGGAGACAATTCGACGCACGTAGTGAACAACTTCCTCAACTCTTCCGTAAAATTACCTACCCTTAGGAAACTCTCGCACCGTCTCTGTTCAGGTTTCCTGTCTCTTAAAAGCTGATTCAACTGATAAACCTCTCAAAGGAACGGGGTATATAGATCCAAGGTAAATGCAGACTATAACATTTAGAATAGGAGATATTTAATAAACCACGACATAGAAACTCGCTACACGTTGTGGTAGTAGGAAATCGAGTGACAAAAAATATAATAAATAAAATAAAACATTAAACGGCACTGGATCACACATGACAATGAAAGCAAATTCAGCGCTGGAGAAGAACACAATAGAATTAATGGTGAAAGGTCCACATCATAGCTGTTAGCGTCACGATAGCTTAAGGACAGAAACTCTCTCTCTCTCTCTCTCTCTCTCTCTCTCTCTCTCTCTCTCTCTCTCTCTCTCTCTCTCTCTGTCCACAATATGGAATAGATTATTTGAGTCTTGAGTCTTGAGTCTCTATCTGGTCGTCTGTCTGCTCCTCTATTCTTCTCGGTCTCCGCCTGTCTGTCTGTCCATAGGCGCTCTCCTCTCTCCTCCCCGCGATCCTTCTCGCCCCACGTAAAAAGGCTGCTACAGGGGGGGCTCAAGTCTCTCGTCCTCGCTCCTCTGCCTCGGGGGGGCTGCGGTCTCTCTCTCCTTTCTTTCTCAGGTTTCTGCTCTGTCCTGGCCGTCTATCTGGGTGGTGTCTGGCCGTCTCTTACCTGTCGCGATCTCTCTCTCTACTCCCTCCATCCATCTCCTCCTCCTCCTCTCTCTCTCTTCCTCTCCTCTGTCTGTCTGGGTGCCCGTGTCTTACATTTCTCTGTCTCAAAACTCCCGTCTGCGGCCGGGGCCCTGATCCTTGCTGTCCGCCTCCCCCCCATGTCGTGTCGCTTCTCCCCAACTCCTCATGCGCTCCTCGCTCTCGTCCTCTCACCTGTCCTCCTCAAAATCCTCGTCTATCAGGCCTGGTTTAACACTGTCTCTCTCGTCTCCCCTGTGTTCTCTCTCTCTTCCTCTACGGCTGGTCTCCACTCCAAACAACCGTCCACCTTCTTCCTCCTTCTTCTCAATCCTCTCCAGGTCCTTCTACCGCACTATCCTTCTGAGCATGGGCTCTCTCTGCTACGGCTCCTCTCCTCTCTCGGGGGGGGGGGACCATCTGGGGTCCTCTCTTCTTCTCTCTCTCGGGGGTCTCGCACCCTCCTCTCTGCAGGGGCTCGGGGGGGGGGACTTTGGGGAAGACATTTACTGTATCAAAATGCGAAACAAAAATGACTAAAAAATCGGCGGGTGGGCTGAGTCTCTCTCTTCAACTCATCGCTCTCCGCTATCGTCGGGCCATCAACACTCTCCTGTCGGGGTCACTCGTACTCTCCTCCCTCTCCTCCCTCCTCACTGTTCTCCTCTCAAAAATCTCTCCTCTCTCTCATCTCTCACTCTTGCTAAATCAACTTTCTACGTCCTCTCTGCTCATGGCATCTTATCCACAGAAATCTACTAACATGGTGTCCCTTGTTCCCTCTCTCACCATCAGGACTCTCTCGATCTGGGGGGCAGGAGGGATTCGATCAATCGAACTCCCTCTCTCTCCTCTCTCACGCAATCGTACGCTCCTCTTGCGGGTGACATCTCTATCCTAGTCTTTGCCTAGTTTCTCTTCTCCTTCTCTCCGTCACGTGTCACTCTCCTTCTCTTCATATCACCCCTCAAATCTCCTCCGTCTCTCGTCCTTTCTTCCTCTCTTTCTCCATCCTCTCCGGGGGCGGGCTTCTCTCTCCGGTCTCTCCACTCAAACGTCTCCTGACCCTGTCCCCATCGTCTCGGGCTCTCCTCTCTCCACATGCTCCTCAATCCAGCCCCCCCCTCCTCTGCGGCTCCCTCTCTCGTCCGGTCTCCTGGGGGGTCATTCAACTCCTCCTCTCTCCTTTCTCCTCCGTCTCTCCTCTCGTCTCCGTCTCATCTCCGGTTCTCGTCTCCTCCTCTCCTCTCCGTCCTCGGCTCTCTCCGTCTTCCTCTCCCCCTCTCCTCCTCTCCCATCTCATCCCTCTCGTCTCTCTCCTCCCCTCTCCAATTCTCAGTCTCCTCCCCCGCCCTCCTCTCATCTCGCTCCTCGCTCCCGTGGGTCTCTCCCCTCTCCTCTCTCTCTCTCTCCACTCTCTCTTCTCTCTCTCCCCCTTCTTCCTCGCTGTCTCTGTTCTCTCCCTCTCTCTCACTGTCCTCCGTCTGTCTGTCTCCGTCACTTATGGTGGCTGTGGTCGTGTATTGTTTGTGTCTGTGTTCCAAATTATGTACGGTACTTTGTCATATTCATTTTACTGTCTGTTTTTACTACACGCTGATTGTTGTACGTCATAGTCCAATTTCCATATGCTCGCCTAACACCCCCCCCACCACCCCTACCTCCCCCTACCCCCCACTGTCTATTTTCCCCATTAATAATTATTTTTGTTATTGTTTCCAATTCCATTTTTGTTTGTTTATTTTTTTCTCCATTTCCCTTTTATTTTCATTTGATGTTCCCACTATAATTGCATGACCGCCTTGTTTGTTTGCTTTTTTACCTTATTTCATTCACCGCATGTTGTAGTCCCTATTCAGGCGAGGGACTGGATGTAAAAAAAAGCGCGTCAGTGCTTATCTATATCCTCGTAAATACAGAATTTTGTCTGTTTTGTCTTCCTCTCATTCCTCAGCATCTTTGTCTGCTCTCATCCACCTTCGTTCTCTGGTCTCCTCATCCCTCTCTCTCCTCTCTCGCGCCTCTCTCTCTCTCTCTACTCTCTTCCTCTCTCTCCTCTCTCCTCTCTCCTCCTCCCCCCCCCCCCCCTCCCTTCTCTCTCTCTCTCTCTCTCTCTCCTCGGCACTAGATGGTCTTGATAGTAACATTCTGAAAACATTTTAGCACCAGTTATCTCTCGAAACCCCTTACTTACAGCTACAACCTGTGCATCTCAAACTAACGAAATTCCAAAGGCATTTAAAGTTGCAAAAAACCACCCCCTCTCATAGATCAGGAGACCATTCGGAGCCTTCTAACTATAGGCCTGTTTCTCTGTTACCTATCTTGTCTAAACCCCTTAGAAAACCACATTAAAAATCTGTTGTTTCACAATTTCAATTTTTTACAATCTATTTCATCCGAACCAATCAGGTTTCAGAGCAAATTACTCATGCCATACTGTGCTGACTCCTTAGTAGACAAATGGTTGACTAATATCAATAATGACAAAATTGCAGGTGCTCTGTTTGATTTCACTAAAGCTTTTGATGTACTTGACCATGCACTCCTTCTAAAAACAAACAAAAAGAAAAAACAAACAAACAAAAAAAAAACTTAAGATCTATCGTTTGTCTACCAACTTATTAGAACCCATGTCATCTTTCCTGTCAGATAGAAAACAATCAGTAACGATTAGCGGAAAATGTCCTCTACATTGTCTGTTGAATGCGGTGTTCCACAAGGTTATGTCCTAGGTCCCTTATTATTTTCAATTTGCATCAACGATTTACCTTTAGTTCTTATTCTTACTCCAGTATGCGAGTTATTTGCTGACGACACGACTTTACGCATCAGTAGCACCAATGTCGTGGAAGTCTCAGCAGCTCTTCAGGATAACATTAACCACTTAGTCGACCTGCCTGAACTATATCACATGTGTCCACATCCACAGAAAACGAAATTCATGCTGATAACAACCCGACAAAAACGTCAAAATCTTCCTGATAATTCATCTGCTTTTTGCTGAAACGCTTCTTCATGTTTCTTATCTGTCTCACCCGATGTGCGAAGACTGATTGTTTTTTTTTTTTTTTTTTTTTTTTTTCACTCGAACGGTTCTCTTGCGCACCGCCGTGTCACTAGTCTTCACAACCAATTGTTTGAAAATACGTGCTATCCACTTTGGGTGAATGAAACAACCGTCATTGCTCTCTCTCTCTCTCCTCTCCTCTCTCTCTCTCCTCTCTCTCTCTCTCTCTCTCTCTCTCTCTCTGTCTGTCTGTCTGTCTGTCTGTCTGTCTGTCTGTCTGTCTGTCTCATTTGTGGTCATCCCATGTTGATCTTCTCCTTTCTCTTATTGTTTTTGACGTGGGGGAGGGAGTGTGTGTGATGTGTATGGCATTGTTGTTTGTTGCTGCGATGGATATTTCTGGTGTTTTTTCAAGCTCTTTCTTCTTTATCGCATAACTTGATTTTTGGTACAACTCTTCTTTCATTGTATTTGTCGTTTGTGATGTGACAAATTTTTTTTGCATTCCTCTCTTCTTCTTCTCTTTCTCTCCCTCCCTCCTCCCTCCCTCCCTCCCTCCCCCCCCCCCCCCCTCTCTCTCTCTCTCTCTTTCTCCTCTCACCTCACCTTCTTTGTGTCAGACGACTCCCGTCTCTTTATTCTGTGCCTCCCCTTTCCCATCCACCCCCTCCCTCCCTCTATCTCTCCTCTCTCTTTATTCTGGCCTCTCTCTCTCTCTCACTCTCTCTCTCTCTGTCGCTCCCCGTCCCTCCCTCTGGTCCCCCTCCATCCCCACTCTGTTCCTCTAGTTACATTACGCAGTCCATCATTCTAAAATTGTATTCATTGTTGGTTATGAGTTTGTATGTAGTTCTATGCAATGGTTGTTCTTCCATAATTCAGATACTTTTTCCTTGTTTCAGGGCTGGATGAAAAAAAGCTACCGACTTGTGCATATTTCCTAGCCTCATTAAACAGCAGTTTGTTCCGTCTGCACTCTGAGCATTCCCCTTCCCATCCCCTCTCTTTCCTCTCTCTCTCTCTCTCTCTCCTCTCTCTCTCTCTCGCGGCTCCCTCGTCCCTAACGCATGTCCCTCCTCCACCTCCGGGCCTCTAGTCCCTTCATTACTCAGTCCATCATGCTAATTGTCTCAGGAAGACCGCACAAATTGAAATATTTGGAAACTAGTTTGCTTTTTTCTTTTTCATGTAAATTTTCACACAAACACGTGCGTGTGCAAGCTCGCACACACACACACACACACACACACACACACACACACACACACACACACACACGCGCACACCGCGCACGCACGCACGCACGCACTCACGCACGCACGCACGCACGCACGCACGCACGCTCACTCACTCACTCTCTCTCTCTCTCTCTCTCTCTCTCTCTCTCAAACACACACACACACACACACACACACACACACACACACACACACACACACACACACACACAGGTAGAAAGGTAGCAGAGTGGTTAAGACGTTCTCCTGCCAATCCAACGTGTGAGAAGTGCGTGGGTTCGTGCCCTGCGTTTCTCGCCCTCTCTTTTCCAGTTTGAATGACAAATTGAACTGAACGTCAAGTCCGTCGGATGGGGACTATAAGTGAGTCAGACCCGTGTGCTTTCCTGGCCCCCTGCACACGTTAAAGAACCCACGGCAGTTGAAAATCGAAAAGAGCAGGAGGGGTCCCCCCGCTGCCCTGGCAAAATTGATGTAAATTGAAGATAGCCACCTGGTATTTCTTACCAAGCCACAAAAATTGTCACTTACTGTTATCGTGTGCCATCGTGTACCGGTGAAAATGGAGGACACGTATAGAACATCGTATGCATCCTATGTGAGAAACTGGAGGAATAAATGAGATAAATAAAAATGAGTGACTGATATTTGAATGGTACAGGAAACGACTGCATGAGCGCCAGTAGGCTGCTCTTCGGCCGGCTCTACCTGGGTAGGCAGCCCGTTGAGTGAGTGTGAGGTAGTGTGCTTATTGTAAAGCACTTAGAGCTTGGTCTGTGACCGAGGATAGGCGCTATATAAATACCCAATATAATAATAAACACACACACACACACGCACACACGCACACACACACACAGAGAGATAGATAGATAGACAGGTAGACAAGCAGGAAATTATATATATATATATATATATATATATATATATATATGCATACACACATACATATATACTTACAGACATAACAAAGATAGAGAGAGAGAGAGAGAGAGAGAGAGAGAGAGAGAGAGAGAGAGGCAGAGACAGAGACAGAGATAGTGACGCGACAGACAGCGAGATTACCAAGCAGTCCAACAATTCAAACGAAGGCAAAACTTGTAGGACTAAGCCTAATCCTGGCGGTCACTCACAAAGACATAGGACAGGTGGTCAGGAAACTCGTTGGCCACTATGGTGAAGCTGGCGGTCAGAAAGGCTGAGCCACCTAGCGCCATCATGATCCGCAACACGAAAGCCAGCACCGTGAAGGTTGCGCCGGCTGGAACCATGTTGAGTGTGCTGAAACAACAACAACTACTACTACAAAGGGCTCTCTCACTGGGGAATTCTTTGTGGTAATGGAATGTATGACGGCAGACTATGGCATGCACGCACGCACGCACGCCTGCACACACACACACACACACACACACACACACACACACACACACACACACACACACACACACACACACACACACACACCCCTTGAAGTGTGACTTTTGACTGTTTTCAGACAAAGACACGACTGTGACAGGCAGAGAGTATTTGGGCTGGGCTGTGTAGGAGTGGGTACAATTCTGTCATTTAAAAAAAAGAAGTTCCACCCACCCCCATTTAGCCTCCACCTCTACTTTACCCCTTCTTCCCCCTCCCCACTCCCCGCTGACCCCTTTTTCCTACCCTCCCTCCCTTTCCCTCCGCCCACCACGCTCCCCGCCCCGTCTCGCCGCATGTAGAGTTACAAGAACACGGTTTTGGATTGGTCCGTGTTTTCATTTGTCTTTAACTTAACCTATAGTTATGTCAGATGGTACAGCACAGCATGGCATATGGCAAGAAAGGCAATATAGTTTAGTTTAGAGCCCCTGCTGCTTTAAGGGGAGAACTGTGGGGAGAACTGTGGGAACGATGTACGAGCTATGTGGAATACGTGCTGGTGCTGATGTCAGCAGTCAAAATCACTTGATCATCTCAGGACTGAGGAATAAAGGGCCAGGTGCAACAGCTGGAACACACGCAACAGGGGAGGTACATGAAATAATCAATGAACAATTCTCTGAAAACAACATGACCTTGCACTGCTCCCACATCACTCAACCTGCGTACACATACAGATCCTTGACATCATGACGTTAGCATTGTATGTTTCAAAGAATATCGAACATCCAAGATTTAAACAATACAACAGAGTTACGATCGACATACACTAAACACACAAAACACAAGACTAAGACAAATAGTGCTAAGATCCTAAAAGTGACAGCACAGAGCAGAAATTGATACATAT
Organism: Conus betulinus; assembly: GCA_016801955.1. Taxonomy (NCBI): domain Eukaryota; kingdom Metazoa; phylum Mollusca; class Gastropoda; order Neogastropoda; family Conidae; genus Conus; species Conus betulinus. Next base: position 64,599 of record JADBJO010004937.1, read on the forward strand.
GATTTTAGACATACTGTTTAAAAAAAAAAAAAAAAAAAAAAAAAGCTTTGTGTGGGCAGCCTACGCTCACAGCAGGCCGTAAGCTAACAGGAGTGGTGCACACTCCCTGCCGGATGTACCCTACTTTTTCTTTCGCACACCCGCGCGCATGGCACGTGCTGTCCATGTGGTGGAATTCCAGAAACCCAGGCATTCATTACGCTACATATATGTGTGATTAATCGACAGAAGTGCCGAAAATAAAATGCAAACAAACAGCTTGAACTGCTGTAAGGGTGGTGCTGTTAGCGTAGGCAACCCAGAGGCGTTTTCAAGGCATGAATACTATCGCTTCTGACATACCGTTATCAATACGTGCAAGAGCTTTGAATACCGAGCATCAGCTTTCAGACTTAAAGACAT